>JBCEZX010000075.1:8457758-8471506 GCA_039654345.1 Cataglyphis cursor
ATATATAGGATGTCTCTAACCAACCGTACATATTTTTTAAGAAAAAGGAAAATGGATTTTATCAAAAATTGCAAAATTTTCGATGGCTAAATCGAGTGCACTCTATTGTATAATGATATTTTTAACTTCTGCTGCCGACAGGAAATGAGCTATCTAAAGCTGAAGTTGAATTTTTTAAATAGAACATGGCACTTTTAATTGCAAATTCGGATTATACATAAACATAAACAAAGAAATTTTCTTTACATAAATGAATAATTTTAATAAATTTGTTATTTTTTTAATAACATGATTATAAAATAATAAATTGTAGTAACATAGTTAATAAACTTTATTTATTAACATAAGGGATTAAACATTTATTAATAATCTGAAAATAATCTTGAAATTTTAATAAGATAATAAATAGAAATGTGCTCTTTATTTTTGTTTTGGCATCTGAAGATATTTTTTTAGATATTATTTGCAAACGCAAATTGATTTCATAAATTTTACAATTTTGATGAAATTTGACCACTTGAAATATACTTCTTTTTAATACATACACGAAATAACAGAATATTTTTAGAAAGCCATACGTCCTTGCGATTAGTGCTGAACAACAACATATCTTTTTTAAAACGTCACATTATTGTTATCGCACATACAAATGACGAGACGGAATACGCGGATCAGTTAAATGGGTTTATTGATAATTTTCGAATAAATATTTCGGCATGAATGATCAAGTCTCAAAGCTGCTAAATCTTCAAAAGACATGGAGTGGAAAAAATCCTCTGCTACCTGATTTTTATTTTCTTAATCGAAAGCACTACGATGTTTTCTTTCGATGATGCACCGTAATCTCTTACTAATGAAATAGAAAGAATCGTGGGATGGATAAGATGAAAGAATTAAGGACGTAAAAATCAGTTTTTTTCTAATAGAAAAAAAAAACATTTGAAAAAAACAAATTTTTTTTGTTATTTTTAAAAATGTAAAAATTTCTTTTTTTATATTTTTTTTATATTTTTCTTATATTTTTATTTTTATATTTTTTTTTGTTTAATAAAAAAACTAAAGTTTTTATATTTTTAATTTTTTTTTTCATTATTTTTCGAAATGTATTATTTTTTTTAATATTTTTCTGTTAACTTAAAAAGTAAAGTTTTTATATTTTTAATTTATTTCTTTTTAAAGTAATTTTTATGAAAAATAATGAAAAATTAATTTGCAGTAATCAAAATATATAAGGATATTAAATATTTGAAAAAAAAATTTTTTTTTGTAAGAAACGAGGCTTATTTTTTTCATAAAAAAACCGTTTTTATGGAAACTTTTTTCTTATTTATTTACATCTTTACTGTCGGATAAGATGGGCGAGAGAATTTCGAGCCTATCAAAAACAACGTATCCCGCCGTATCCTTGGTTTTCTTATTTGGAAATACGCGCGAGTAAAGCGAGATGGCCTTGTCGAGCGAGCGAAATTGCTCGCCGCCAACCATTCGACTCCGATTTGCGAAATGTTTCGGGGGAGAAGAGAGTGTGTCGTTCGAATTGCATTTGGCGCGTCCGATGTCAAAGGCGCATTTTCGCTTCATCGTGCACTTCTGCGATCGCCGTCGGCGCTGGTGGCGATGCGCGGAGAGATAGGAGTAAAGGAAGATCCTTTTGGTATCTCCGATCCTGTCGGAATGCGTACTCCGGTCTCGCTGGCAGATGCCGATTCTCACAACACGAGTGTCTTTCGCTGTCCTTTCTTTCCGTTCATTTGCCCTGTCCTCGGGACGAGATTGTCTCGTTTTCAGAAAAATATGTATATCGGCGCGCGCTAAAATCACCGTGAAATGTATGTGCATGCGTAATTATGTTGTAACAACGCCCGGAGCGCTACACGAGTTTAATGCGAGAACGCTGCTGCGATTTGCAACGTATCTCTCTCTTCGCTAATTAAATGTCCGCGATTAATAACATGCAATTTAACGCTTAGAATGTAGTTACAAAACCATTTTGCAATACACTTTTTTTTTTTGGGGGCACGTAATGAAATCACAGCATTCATTAGTTATTATTCGCGATCAGATTATGTCCATGAAATATGAGCTACTATAATACAGATTCATTGCTAATCATCACTAATGGATTTCTTTTTCTCCTCCCTAATAAATTCCAATTATACGTGCGCGGGGTACGGTCAATATTTCCTTTTCCGCATTTGCATATAATGTTCTGTATGGTTTATTATGATTTAACAATGTTGTACGAGTCAATTTATTTATTTCAAAAAAAATACCGGACAGTAAATCACGCGATGTGCGCAGCGAAGAAAAATAGTGGTCACCAGTGAGGTCGGCTAAATTGAATTGAATTTTTGACGTCACTTTTTTTTCGGAAACAAAGACTCATATGCAAAAAAAAAAAAAAAAAAAAAAAAATAGTTTTCACGCTCCCCACATATTTTTTCATCGAGAATTTTTTCCTTCTACATTCAATTGTAATTTTTATCGTACATTCTGTACTAAGTGCTGGCGATAGACTTAAAAATAATAAAGTCACTTTAGAATGTAGGAACGTAGTTATTTATAACTGATTCATGGCTAAAAAGGTTTCGCTCATCCGTGTCATGAAGAGCCACAATGAATGGTGTGTTCTATGAATAGAGTTTCAGAGAGAACGGACTTATCGTTGCCTATTAAATTGTCCGCAAACTACGTTATATTAGAACGCACTCTCCTCTCGCGGACATTGCCCATTTACGTTGATCGAAATATCGAGCTCGTTGATCATCGACGATCGCAAAAGATGGTTTTTATTTAAAGTCCAAAATGTCGGGCGATCGATAATCGTCGACGCACACTCGTGAATTCGAAATGAGTGTCACGTCGTTGTCCGTAAATGAGCTGGCATTATGAGCTAAGAAACACCGATACGGCTGCTACAATCTCATTAAGTATGACCTATTATTTATTCTAATTTGTATAAATTTTGAGTTTGACATTGTCTCATTGATAACGTAAAAGGACGAGATTAAGAATGTAAAGTGTTTTAATTAATGACGTTATCCAATCGAGATCATTATTATCGCGACAATATGTCAAATATCAAATTAATGGTAATATCATAAACATTACACTGATATTTATTGAGATGGACAATGTATAAGACAATGGATGTATTTATAAATACGTTGCGCAAAAAGAATTATGATTTAATTAATATAATTGATATAATTAATATAATTAATTATAATTACATCGTCCCTTTTAGGAGATCAGATTTAGAACATAAATAGATCAATATGTATGTATAAATATAACATTTCTCTCTACACTCTACATCGAGAGAAAAACAATGGAGAGAACAGAGCTATATAAGAATTATTTCTGTTATTTCTGAGAGGCGGCATAAAAAAAAACATTCATAAAAGCAGCATAAAAAGATCCACTTACACATTTTATTATAACATTTTTCCGTTATAGTTTAACGAAGAAAAAAAAAAGGATAAAACTGTATCTACGTTGCAGAAAAAAATACGCATTTAAATGACAAATCGAACAGTCATATACGTATATATGTATATGCAAGTAAAATATCACTTTGCGCGACCAATATAAAATAAGCACCGAATCCCCCTTCCGCTAACGTGCGCTGATAAGAGTCGATGATAAGGCTCCGCATACCACTTCAGATTACGTACTCGTTTCTGGGAGGGGGGGAAGGGGAAAGGAGGGAGGGGAGAGGGAGATGTCTCGCGGCTTTTTCTCGGCAACGACCGAATGTCTCGGAACTTTTACATCGCTCGAACGAGCCTTTCCGTCGTCACGGGGCGCGAGAGGGTGCGAGGGAACGGGGGCGAGGAAGAGGAGCTCTCGAGTTCGTCGGCCGAGAAACGTAATTTCGCATCGGCCAAAACCGCCGTCGTTCGGTCCAGATTATTACCGAGGGCTCGCGGTGTCGTTAGCCGCGCCGAGAGAGTCAGGTCAGCGGCGGCGCGCCACTCAATAAATCAGAGCTGCTGCTGCTGCTGTGCATCCGCACATCAGTGGAAAGCGGAGGGACGGTCAAATTCTGTCACGTGATCCGTCAACGGAGATCGCCAGTCAAAATATATGTTGGGCATATACGTATATGCAGGGTGATTCAGAAATACTCGAAGGCGAACTTTGAAGGGTTTGGTGAGGTGCTCCAGACAAGAACAAGAAAAAAAGTAATCGTATAAACATATATGTCAGGAAATGCCTGATTTATGAGTTATAATGGAAAGATATCGATTACGACAAAAACTGACAGGATATATCTACAATGACACATGACCGATATAATATATCTTCAGTTAAATTATTTACTTACTCAATTCATGAGAAATGCACGCTTTCAAACATCCCATCACGGTTTCGCAGGCATCTACAATTCATGTAAAAGCGTCTCTTCATTTGCAATTTCAGTTAAACTAGAGCTTTTAACTGTCCTCACAGATAAAAATGTAATGGATTTAGGTCAGGCTATAGTACTGAAGTGAATGTAATCTTTCGATTATAATTTATTACCTAGGCACTTCCAGACGTACGACATTTTTTTTCTTGTTTTTCTGTGAAAAAACTCATTCCTAAAGTTTGTTGAAGTATTTTTGAAACCCTGTATATAACCCGAGAGTTTGCATTGCGAATTTCACAAAAAGGTCGAGAGCAAGACATGGACGAGAAAAAAAGCGGAAATATTAATTACGTTAAAATTTGTAACAATATATTATTTTATTTTTGTGATAAAGTATCGAAGTTTTATATACGTAAATGTGAAATGTGCGTACATGTGTGTGAGGGAATTTATAATTTATTTTATTCAATATATTGTTAGAATGCATATAAAATTTCCTATCTGTTATATATGTTTCATTATATGAATTACATTTTGATTGCATATAATATGGCAATCGTATTACTAGCTTTAAAAGGAAAATTATTTTTGACTTGTTTATGACAAAATATCGAAAAATAAATATTTATTAACGTAATGTATTTATATGCGTTACATTTCGTACGCGTCGATATCATCGCGTTTTCCCAATCCATTTTCAGCTCGATTCATTGAAAAATTATCAGGGATTTGTAATGCATATGCAGTTTTAGCATCAGTTGAAGTAATATTGAGAGATTATTGTATAGAACGGTTTTTTATTTTTCACAACCAGCAGAATCTACTGCTTTTCTGTTTTTTACGTTTTATAGCTTTTTTTTTTTACTTTGTTCGATCACTCGGTAAAATAATTCGAGAGTGCATCGAGCTACAGCTTATTCACAGTTCGTTAAAAAATAATAAACTCGACCTATCGGCAGCCCACTAATTGCCGTACGAGGTAACAATCGGGTGACGCGTTGCAACTTAATTATCGTATAATTGAGCATAGGCTTTGAATTATTTTACGGCGAGCAATTTATAAAAATCAGCTAGGTACTCAAAGGCAATATATTGCAATTGGCTATCATCGGCGAATAATTCTATTATCCTGCGAATTACACGATACAATGATGAATATGTAACGAGGTAGCATATTTTAATAATAAATCAAAATGTACTCGATCGGCTCGGCCGTGTTCGCTTTTACATCATTATCCTTTAAAATC
Source organism: Cataglyphis cursor (assembly GCA_039654345.1). NCBI lineage: Eukaryota > Metazoa > Arthropoda > Insecta > Hymenoptera > Formicidae > Cataglyphis > Cataglyphis cursor. The sequence continues at coordinate 8,463,360 of JBCEZX010000075.1, forward strand.
TGCAGGGTATTAATAAAAACTGCATTATCCATTTATCGCTTGTAGTTAATTATACAAAAGCTCTTATTAATACTGGTAAATAAATGAGATTCAACAGTACCGATGGCAAATACACGAGATCCGTTGATAATTACCAGCGATTAATTATCAACGGAATGATATCGAGATATGCATAGGCAAATAAATGCACGCTTCGGAAATAAACATTTTTATTCGTTTAACAAAATATATCGATCTCTAGGCACCTCTAGGATAATGTGAACAAAAAAATGTTACCGTAACGCATTTTTTTCCGCATGTATGTTTTTTGTGTAAAAAGGATGAAAAAAAAAAGGTTTTAATCGCGCGCGGATCATATATGGTGATCGATATGGGGAATAGCATCGGTGTCCGACGACAAAATAAAAAAGTCGTTCGCACCTGCATGAAAAGTGACCTACTTCTCTCCGTAATTCCTTAAGATACGGAAGAAAGTCCATGTCTTTTACTTTCGCATCCACCTTTGCGTCGCGATCATTACGAGCTACTTTTTCGCCTTTGCGAAAAGGAGCTCGTCTAACCAAAAAAAAAAAAAAAAAATCGTTCTAGATACTTTTCTGATTTTCAGAAATCTCGGATATACCGGTATGTAATACGATAGAGACATGTATTCTTTTATATGTCTCTTCAGGAATTGAAACAACCTTTCAAAGATAAATCGAGATCTTTTTGAATGGCATTGCGACCATAAGTCGCCTAAAAGAATATTGCAAACATATGTTTTTTATGATTGTGAAAGACAAATATAATTATCGATCCAAATTTTCCGAAAGAGATAAAACTGAAAGGAATAGAAACACCCACAGATTATAGTTCTTGAAATATTTTTAATATCGATAAAGCATTTTTTTTTTTTTTATATCGCACCCCTCTTTCCGTAATTCTGATAACTGTTATCAGAAAAAAATTTATGTTAACAAACTATTATATTTTATCAATTTTTTTTTCAATAATCGGTAATCATCTAATCTAAAATTTTTACGCTGCGTGGTATGATCGAAGGATTGGAGAGATCTAAGGATTGGCGAGTTTTCTCCGGAAAAGCGAGACGGCACGATCAAGAGGCGATTATTCGCACGCGGAAGCGATCAAACGGCAACATTATCCGCGATAAACATTAGGAACACGTCGCGCGAATAGAGTAGCACGCGCGAGGATAATGGCGGAGTACTTATTTTCAAATCTTCGTCTCTCGCGCGACGATTTAAACGAGACAGAGAGAGAGAGAGAGAGAGAGAGAGAGGAATCGTAAAATAAAAGCGCGATAATATCCCGGGCCGGTCAAATTATCGCGGTTCGCAGCTATGTAAATCGGCGAAAGATTTTTGCGCGAAATAACGCCCGGCGAAGAGAGACTTTATCGCCGCCTCCTTTTACACCACGTTAAATCTCTTTACTGCCACCGGTTTGTCGGTCCGTTATTTTTTCTTTTTTTTTTTCTCCCCTTCTCTCCCTCTCATTGTTCGCCCCTCTTGTCTTTCTTTTTTTCCTTTTCGTCTACGTCGGGGATAAATGCTTTATTGCCCGCCGATCCGACCATCCGGGCCAGTGGTGTAACTGGACGAGCACGCGCCCAAAACACACGACGTGCTTGTCATTTTTAATCGACCGAAGGGTCTAATAAAGACAGTGTCTAACTTTTGAAACAGGAAAGGCACGAGTTAAACTTGTTCCTAAAAAGAAATGTTCACCGAAACTGTGAACAGATGTTTCGTTTCGCTTTACATAATTTCTGCTAAATAATATATTCTTCGATATTATTTTCCGTCGCACGTAATTACTATGGGAATAATTTAAAACGCAACTTTGTTTGTTCCTCATAACAATGCAATTATACCAAGTTAATATGAAAATATGTACTTGCGCTGATCACCTATTTTTTTCTATGCAAGTTTCTTTTCTCAAATGTACGGGAAAAAAATGCAAAGTGTGGTAAAATTAATATGACTAATATCAATAATTATTAATAATTAATAAATGAAATATTAATAATTAATAAATCAATAAATGTGCGATATTATATAAAGGCAATCATAATAAATTCTTGCTACCATTTTAATGCAGATGTAACATAATTTTATCAGTTGAGTAATAATGCAGCTTTCTCGTTTAAATCAACAGTATTAAAGCTCGTTCGTGTCGCTCGTAATCGCATTCCTCTTTCTCTGTTTACGTCGTTTTTAAACGCGAAAACGCATCGCGATAAGAACTTTTCCCCGTCCACGGCAGAGAACGAGTCGTATCTCTTTTCACTTGCGACTTGTGTGTGTATGTGTGTGTATTTCTCGGCGGGGCGTATCTTGACAATATTTTTAAACACTGCCATGCTCCGTCGGACTAAGCCAAACAACCCGACCGGTCTTTCGTTTATTATCCCGCGTAAGCGAATGCGCGTTCCCGCGCCGGATAAATATCTCGCGAATGATCTAATATCTTTGCTACAGGAGATTTTATAGTTTTAATACATCTGTTTTTGTCATATAGAGAGATAACAAGTTCATGCTCTGTATAACAGGATTGTTTGATTAATTCAAAGAGATAAATTAAGAGCACTAATAGTTTCCTTAATATGATTATGAAAATATTATGCAAATTAACTTTCAAGCCTATCAATAAATTTCGTACATATGATTGACCATTTTAATTTAAAAATATTTAATACTATTTCAGCACAAGATTTTAAATAGAATTTTTGTGCCGAAATATTTATATAATTATTTATATAATTATTATATTTATATAATTATTTATATAATTATTTATATAATTATTAAATATTGAAAGATATTGATACCGTTCAGATTTTAAAAGGATTGATTGAAGATTGTACGAAGTATATATGCATAAATTTGCAGTTATCAGCGGAATAGAATAAGAAATAATAATAGCGAGTCTGCAAATCTCAAATACAATTTAATCGAGAACACTCGCATGCGCGCTTTGAACATTAATATGCGCGTGAGATGAGATGTGATTTTCATCTTGTCGGAGAATTTCGCACATCGCGTTAACCGCCGCATTTTCCGTCGCATTTTTGCGGGCGCGCTTTAATGACGTGCGTCTCTAATAAACGAATCATGTGCGCCACGAGCGCGCATATATACAACCGAATAAACGCGCGGAAATATGGCACGACGATTTTACCGTAAATCCGCGGGTGCAAACAATGCTCGCGATGATACGTGTTTACTTTCGTATAACTTTGGACGATCGCCAGGCGCCGTTCACCACCACGTCAATTCCCGCCGCTGGCAAACGGCCGAAAATCTTTGTCAAACCATATGTCCGCGCATCACCCTCCCGCAGCCCCCCTCCCCTCCCCTCCCCTCCCCCCGCCCGCTATCCCTCGCCCACCCCCCTTAGCCGCTCGCCGAGAAAAGTCAGCGTATGTTGTGTGGAATCTTTAACGGTGAACGAACATACGAGTTATGACACGGAGGACAAAAAGAAAAATGTTGTTGTCAAATTTAACGCTCGTTATAAGCTGCACGTTATCGAATGATTTATCTTGCTCGCTCTTCCGGAAAATCTTTCTCGCCGAGGCGTGCAATCTAATTTCTGTCAGTGTGAGTAAACGAGTAGATTCAGTTCTTTTTTTTTTTTTTTTTTTTTTTTTAAGCACATGTCGGGAATATACCCGAGCATGAAAAATATTAAAATGGAATTGGAAATATATAATGATTATTTGAACAATTACATTTTGTTTAAACAGTAAATAAGAGAATATATTTTTTTATCATGTTTTTTTGTAGGATTACCTAACGGCGTACATAATTTACAATAGCTGCATAAATACAGTACTTATATATGGATTGCTTCATTCTACAAATTTTGCTCTGCAGAGACAAACCTATTTACTTTAATAGGATTTAAAGTTGGATGTATCCTTACATACACTCTCTCTTATCGAATCGCGAAACGTGTATGCTTTAATCTGTCAAAGTACGCAGAGAATTTATATTTATATTTTATTTATGATATTGCTCAAGCACGATTATTAACGGTAATGATTCCGTTAACGCTTAAATGGAGAAGTAGGTAAGATCGTAAAAACCCGATCGCGCCAAAAAAAAGTCATTGTATACATCAACGTAATTTTAAATCTACAAAAAATTTATGGCTACACTCTTTTATTACGCCATGGATAAAAATGAACTTATAAACACAAACATGAAAATTAAAAATTGAATTTAAACTCGCGTGTTATATCGCATAATTACGTACAATGTACATTTATTTTGTACATAAACATCACGCTTTTGTACCGAATTAAGATTTTTACAATCAAGCTTATTAATTTTAATGTCTCAGGTGAATAACCTCTTGTAACTAACTTCGTGTTATCTCTATGTATAGCCGCTTTTGCTACATCGATAAACGTTTAAACGTAAGGAAATCGATTTTATATTATACCGCGCACACCATTCGATGACATAGAACAACGCAACATTCAAAAAGCGTAAGAGAATAACAAGAAAGATACAGATATACTTGTATTAGATCGTACTCGGCGATTTAAGGATGTGTCAAATGTCAAAACATTGACAAAAACATGAAAAATTTCGTAGATGTTCTACTATTTCTTTCGAGTATCTATGCAAACTTCAGCACAATTGTCTTAACGGTTTGGAAATTATTTAAATTTAGGTTAGTATTGATTCTTATGAAAAATCGCGTATCGTAGCATTTATTGACAAATTTGACAAGAAAGAAACATTACCAACAAAATGAAAATTTTTACAGATATTAAGAAAGCTCTAATAAATATTTGTACAAAACATGATTTAGATCTACTTCCTCATTTAAAAGTTATTTATTAAAAATTGTAGAAAAATATTCTCTCTCTCTCTCTGCAAATTATTCATTTTTTTGCTTCTTTCAATTGATTTCAGGGGTTATTCACAATCAAAAGTTTTTATCATAAATTTAAAAAAATATTAATTACAACTATTTTCTTTCACAAAAAAAATTTTTAATTTTGACAATTTTTTACTATTATTGTAGCCTTAATATTACGATCGATCGATCGATCGATCTTTATCTTTCTCGCGCTCGACAAGCATCGGTCCATTGCATCCCGGGATGCAGGACACCCTCGTCTGCAACCCGGTCTCGGTCCTGCGGAGTGCATTAACACTTAACACAGCGTTTCACGAGTAAACGCGCGTCGACGTACCTGTTATATACCTCCGTGTATACACGAGAGCGTATTAATGTCGCGGCGAGAGTATATGCGACGGGCAGCTGATTAGAGCGGCCCGCTCGTGTCAACATACGAAACGAACGGAACGGAACGGAACACCGCGCCGCGCCGCGCCGCACCGTGGCAACGTCGCGCGTGCGGACGGACGACTTTAGTAGCCGGCCGGACCCGAATGCAACGCACGCTCTTGTCCGGCTCGGTGGAACGTCCGCACGTTCGAGAGAACGACCTTCTCATCGCACCGGTTCGTGTCGTGGAACTTTGCTTACCGTGCTATGCGAACGCTTCTACTTCGTTCCTTATGCGCGCGCGTCGCGTTTCTTCGTGTTTAACACAGATCTTAGACGAATAATTGAGATTTTAACTTGACATCCAGATCTGCCAAGAGAGAGAGAGAGAGAGAGAGAGAGAGAGAGAGAGAGAGAGAGATGTATATCCTTTCTTTTATATTTATTTATTTAATTTGAAATATTATCACGATTTTTTAAATGTCTTATGTGTGCTTCATACTTGATGATAACCTAGAAATTAAAAATTTAAATTTATAGATAATTTTATAAGAGGTGTGTCTTATATTGTTTTCGCAAGGTTTTACGTTTTTGTTAGAGACAGTTATAAGTCACATTCTTTGGTTGTGAATAAATTTAAATACACTTTGTATAAGAAATAGCACAAGGTAGAGAGTATATTATAAATATTTATAACTAATGGAAAAAAAAAATCAGAATTATGTACAAATATTTTTTTTTGTATATAATGAAGGTGACCCAAAATCTAAAGATATGATAATTATTTATGACAAAATGATTTTTAAAATGTATGACCTTTCAAGCAGAAAAATGATAATAAGAGATATTGCTTTACAAGAAACTATTTTCAAACATCAATAAGATGTTTCATTGTAGAAAAAACTTGGTATATAAATCTTTCATCTTCTTCAATTATTTTCTGACGTGTTTTTTTTTTTAAGTAATAGTTATTTATTAATATTATTTAAAACATTATTCATTAAATACTGAATGACGAATTATTTGTTGAAAAAAAGCAGATTTGCCTGACTATTACATCCAATTCTTGAATTCGTGAATACGTTTTAATGATTTCTATATTTCAAGAGCCTTCACTACATTAATTTTATAATTTTTTCGCGTATTTCTTTAATAAATTTATGGCCAAATAAGTAACAAAAGAAATACATATATTTCCATTGTTATTCTATATAGTATCTTTTTATATCCATAATTTTTATAGATAATGTAATACGTTTTATAATCGTGTTTAGAGAGAGAAAGAAGAGATCTAGACTTATCCGAATAAAATGCAAAGAAAGGAGAGCAATATAATTTATACAGAATGTCCCAGAATTAGATCAACAAACTTCAGATGGTTATAAAGGATACTAAAACAAATTTTGTACAAAACCAATTTTGTCAATAAACCCTTGTCCGCAAAAGAGTCGTTTTGGCACTAGAGAATCAAAGATTAAGAAGGGCAAAAATCTTTGAAAAAAATTATTTTTTCAAAGTTTTATTAATGTAGTTAAATAGAGGTGGTTTTACCATTAAACTTTTGTATAAAACATTTTTTTATATCTCAAATAATTTTCGAGTAATAAACTTCATTTCCCTTAGAATCATTTTTGGTCAAGTGGAATTTTCTAAATTCCTCTAAATAATAACCCCTCCCCCCCTCCCCCTTACATGTAAAGTTTCATCAAAATCAAAATTTTTGATGGTGCGAGGTTCCCTTATTAATCTTTAATTCTTTAGTGTCAAAACGGCTTATTTGCAAATACGAGTTTATTGGTAAAATTGACTTGCTTTGCTGTCCTTTATAATCACCTGAAGTTTATCCGTCTAATTCTGGGACACCTTATATAATAAAATGAAGAAACTTCGTTGAAGCTGCGTAAGAGCGCGTTATCACATCGCGTTACCTTGACATAAGCCTCGTGACTTGCAGAAAAAAAAGAATAATTTTCCCTGACACAAAATGCTTTCAGATAACTTTTTTGACGCGAGCACTCCCACTTTAGAAAAAATAAGCCGTGTCAAGTCTTTTTTCACACATGCGAGTAATTAATTCTAATCATCGTCCTCTCTCTTATAATAAGACAGAACCTTGAGAGTGGCAAACGAAATAATAGCATAAATTCATTATTGTATTAACGAGCCCTTGTCTCAATTCATAACTCAAACTGCACTTGAACGATTGTTACTTCTAGCTATTTTTTTTTCATTCTGTTCATATTTGCATATTTAGATTTTCACAGACACTAGTAAAAGACAATTCAGGATGTAATCATATGTTATACGATTAATAGACTTTATGCTAGACATTTTACATTACACTGTAACATATTTCGAATATGTTGCCATAATGAATTATCGTGCGTATGTTCCTTACGAAAGAAACATTGTGACATACCTATAGTAAAAGCCAGAGCTTGCGGAATTAAACCCATACAGTCTTGCATGCGATGTAATCGGACAAACGGGAGAAAGGATTTAATCATATTGTGAGTATATACAATGATAGCATGTTTTTACATAACGTCATATCAACGTCAATCAAAGTATATTTGCTCGATTTTTTGTGGACAGAGTTTTATTGCGCAAACTAAATTGTGATTTTTTTTTACATATTTACTTATCTAAAATAATCTTTATAATTTTTACAAAGTCATAATTCTTGTGTATGCGTATATATATGTTCTATTCTTATACAGGGTGTTAAAAAATTAGACTGAGAAGCTTTGAAGGGAAATATAGAGGACTCGAAAATAAACATTTTTTGTTAATGATATTTCTCTCTGCAATATTTCGTTTTAGTCTTATATCACATTCCAATTCTCAATAAAGCAAAAGTGTTGTGTCTTGACAAATATATATATATATATATAAAT
>JBCEZX010000075.1:8486825-8501695 GCA_039654345.1 Cataglyphis cursor
TTTTTTATTTTTTATTTCAGTTTCAAGTCTCATTATCTTCATCTCAATTATCATAATAAAAATGAACAATCATATAAATATTTATTAACAATGAAAAAATAGTAAAGTTATTTTTAATTCATATACAATTTATTTATACTATAGTTTTAGTTGATTTAATATATTATATATATTTAAATAATTCTCAAAATTATAAAAAAAAACGTGAGACAATACAAAATGTGCATCAATATATTCATGCAATATTTTAGTTGAGATATACTTTAATAATAATAAATTTGTTTATAATTAAATTGATTGAGTTTAAGAACGCAGTTAATCTAACATATAACATGTAATCTTTTGATAATAAAATAAGACTTAAAACAAAGACAGAAAACATTGCATCAAAAATATTGCCACGATACAACACAGTACAATTTACTATGTTCCATGACTTTTTATTCTGTAGATTGCTGCGGCGATACGTAAGTACCGTATGGTATATGTATGTACATTTAGGTGATAGAGAAGTATTGCTATATGTACAAATACACCAAATTATAAACATTTAACACTTGTCATACCTTACATTATTACCTTAGTCAATTCATAACGTTGTACCGTTGTCTCGTTAAATGCTATTTTAAGCAAGGCTACATGATTGGAGTACGAAAAATTTTTGGCACAGTTTGTCATCTTAATGAAAATAAGATTCAAAAAGAGTTTTCACGTTAAACGAATTCTAAATATAGCTTATCAGCAGAAGTACAGAAGAAATACTTATAATTCTCGTAATATTGTTTGAAACAGTCGTTATAAGCCAAATATAAGTTTCTTCAATCTAAAATATTCGATGTCTGACATTGTGTCGAAATGATATGTGCTGTATGTAACACCAAATTGATTCCACACAAATTCATCGTAAAACGAATGCGTGCGCAAAATTCAATTAATATCACGTTGCAGCCTGTATTATTTTTTTAATATAACCGATATAATGGCTTCTCATACACATATACAATCAAGAAACCGTCATGCAATTTCAAAAGCGGGATGCATCATAAATTTAACAATAGCAATGGATGCAGCAATGATTTATGCAATGCGTATATTACAACTTTTTGTTAACAAAATTAAAATAGTTCTTATTTTTTACGTTCACGCGCCCCTGTATACATATTTGAACAGTCATCCCTGTATACATATTTGAGAAACTAGAACTGTGTGTACTTTCCACTCTGAAAATGCAATCCACTCATTCATACATTATTTTTACACTCATATTCTCTTTTTCACAAACCTTTTATATAGAAATATGTTACTGGGCACATCCATAAAATCATTTATAACAAATGGATCAAATTATATAAAGTCTTGTATTCTTTTTATCATTTACGCGTATAAATATTGTTAAATATGTATATTAAAAATTTGCTACATATTTCACGATTATTTTACACAGAATTCGTTATTCTATCTCGATAGTGACGTAAGTTACTTATATAACCTTTTTTTTTCTTTTTCAATGGAGACGGACTTCTCTAGTATCTGAAGAGTTAATAAGGATTTATTAAAGTGTGATCCCTGACGCTCCTCCCGATATAATCATTCACCTTATATGCAATGAAGATAAAACAGAAAAAAAAAAAGAATAAAAAAGATGATGTTGGATTAATATCATATTCTTTATGAGGATGAATCGTAGTGTCATTGTATAAAAATCTAAACTGACCTTAAATGTGTACTAAAAAATATTGCTTCTGTCAAGCGAGAGGATCAATTTATCGGTGATGTTTCCAATAAAGTTTAACCTCTGTGCGCTCGGGATATACTTTCGTTGATGTCTCCACGACTCGTTAATTCGGATCGTCAGTCAGACCGAACATTGTTATTGTTGACGTAAAGGGACATATTTTGCTGCTATACATCTGGAATCTTTTTTTTTTGTATTAATGACTAAATCGATAATACAGAATACGACAGGACATTTGCATGCTGGTTTTTTTTTTTTTTTTTGTAAAATGGAAGTTTTTTACTGTCGTATTGTCGTAAGATTCCAATGCCGAAGGAAGAATCGGAAAAACAAAGATTTATCGCATATATTTACTTTGCTCCATATAAATTCACACAATAAATCGCTTATTAGCGAATAAGTCGATGGACCGACTTTCTTGCCAAAATTGAATGCTATTTATATGTATATATATATACTGTTAATCACAAAATAATTCGTGCGCACGCGCGCGCGCACCGCACACACACACACACACACACACACACACGCACATATTATATATATCACTGATAGCGATTCATATCCAGATGTCCAATGCTTGATGTAGCCTGATTACTGTAGTAAATTCCAAGAATAATGGTGATCCCATGGTGATAATAAAAGAACCAGCCACGGTTTGCATTTTAATTTAACGCTTGCGTTAAGCGTGATCTAAATGCATCGATCGCGGAAGAATTCAGACGGATATCTCGTAAACAGTGCTGTACATTTTTTCCTCATTAGAGCGTGAGATACGCAGACTGCTCGGCGGCTCTCGTAAAATCTCCGTCCAGCCGCAGGATAGCACGGAGACGGAAAAACTGGGCTATACGGATATCTCGTAGCTCATATCGTATACGCTCGTCCGATCTGGTGTCGGTGTCGTCGGTCTCTGCGACGATCTCGGATCATTAGGCGCCGAAACCATTTCCATCGAGTCAGTCATCTCAAGGGCTCTGACGAAGGACATCGGTCGACGCGTCCGGGCGTCTCCCGATGAAGTTGGTGTGGTGGGTGTCGCCATCGTAGCCGCTTTTCGCTTGATTTGCGGCGACTGATGTGGCGGGAAGACTGGCACTCCACCTCTCATAGCTGGATGATACGCCGCTCTGGGTGCATTTGTGGCGTACTGCTGAGTTGTTGGGCTTGTGGGATTCGAGCGATAATAGTCATAGGGCGGGGGCGGCCGTTGAGAGGGCGATTGATGGGACACACCGCTCATCGCTCCTCCACCAGCGGCAGTAGGATAGCTGCCGGGAGAGTTGTCTTTCCACATGTAAACACCGCGCTGCGGCGAACCCGCCAGTTCGCGTATGTTATCGACCGTTGTATTATTGGTTCTTGAGTACGGATGATCAGTGCCTTGTCGCACAAGCTCGCTTTCCGAAAGGAAACGCCGCTGCGGACTGTAGCCAGTAACGATGGTACTAGCAACACTTATTCCTTGTGTATTGTTTCCCTGTTGCATATCGTAATACGTTGGCGCTTCGTTCACTCCTATGAAATCCGGCCGACGAACCTGCGTCGGTGTACCTGGATTTGATCTGTAAACAGACACAGCGTTTCTTAGGTTTCTCCGAAATCTCCTCAGAAACGCAAAATGCTTTCGAGTAATCGACAAATGCACAGTACAGTGAACCAAGATGAATATGCGAGTGCTTGAGCATTGTAGCCATACAAATACGGCTCTGGCGAGACATACAGGAGAGAGAGCAGCGCATCATTCCTGTTAAAAAATTAGCATCTATTCAAGAAACGTAAAAGATAGCGAATCTAGGAAATATATATGTTTGTGTATGTCTATGTGAGAGTGTGTGTATGTGTGTAACAGCATATATATTTTTATAACCATGTTTTTCTATATATACAAAGATATAATATATGCAAGAAAGCATAATTTTAAACTACGGTATGTCCTCGTAGGATGAAGTTCGTGTTTACCTGCAGTAGGTTGCAACATGATGGTAGAAAGCAGCTCCTTGCAGTTACCACCCCCTGCAGTGGGACACAAACTTATCTATATACCATATATCTTGTAGTATATACATGCAGAGACTAATCCTCTACAATATTATTGTAAGCTACATTGCGAAATTTTCCTTTTTGACACGTTCCTTCGTCATTCGGAAGGTGAAAATAATGGTGAACAAAAGAGGAGAAAGAAGAGCAAGAGTGAGTTGTTTGACAGTAAGGAACATAAGGACATCTTGACAAAACAGGCCGACATCGTGCGTCCGTTCTTTATAGCTGAACCGGCTGCTAATTTAGAATTTATCCTTTTTTCTCTACATTGGAAAAAGAAAGATAAACTCTGAATTAGTGGAGCCAGTTCATCTATAAAGAACAGACTCTGTATTAAAGGGTACAGCAAAGAGGATATCATAAGAGGAATATCGTTCATTTTGTATATTGGCAGCGTGCTCAAGAGATGCAATGTAACTATTACTAGTGTGGCGCTTCCCTCTTGCTCTCTACATTGAGATAATTTTGTGCAATGTGAAAATCGCGATATATCGCAAATATCGAGAGATATGTATAGATATGTTTCATAATTAAAAGTATAGTACATCAGAAATTGTAATGCAAATATTCAAATATTTTAAGAGCCGACCAAGTATAAGCACTCGATTAAAAAAAACAATTTCGTTATTTTTGTTTTACATGTAAATATATTTACATTACGATTGGAAGACATCTTTCCAAGCTTAATCGAGCTATATATATATATATAGATATACTTTGTTCTCTTTCAGATGTATAAAATATGATGTACCTTCGTATAGGACTGGATATGGCAAGTGGAGTAGGTACTCCAATAGCTTTGATGCGTTGCTGCATTGTCGGACTGGCGCCACCCGGACCTTGACCACGTTGAGGGACTGTTGCGGGCGAACCACTCGTCTCCGGTGACAACGGATCGGGTGTATGACTTCGAGATCCGTTCATCCCTCTGCAAATACAACGTGTAACATGAAAAGAACGTTTCGCACATCAATCACCCGTATTTATCACACGTACCTTGGCCTTGGATGTGGACTGCCTCTAGGATAGTGTATTGGATGGCGAAGCTGCGATGGCGGAGGATGCCTGGGAGATTCACTGTTCTCCACAGGTGGCAGGAAGAAATTGCTTTTGGAACCGTGTCTTTGCAATGGGGGCGTAGGTTCACAGTCGGCGGACTGAGACGCCGTCGGTTCCATATCTGTATCCGATCCATCTCGTCCAGGAGATAACTGTAAAGAGGAAACCAACATGTTATCACATCCATATCATCTCAAAAGAAATGTCTTAAATAAGAGATGTCTTAAATATATATTATAATATATATATATTGTGATACATTACACATTTTCTATGGACATTAGGATCAGCTTATGGGATGGAAATGGGATATGTGCAAACCATTGAAAGTCAGTAAGAACATTTCAAAACTCTGGATTGAACGGAATTACTAGAGGAGGTATCATCGCTGTAACTCAAACTCTATAGATATCATAAAAGAGATATATAAAAATAGTTATATATTAATATGTTCGTATAATATAATAATTTTATAGTAAAACACTAAAATATAATACTAAAAAGCACTAATATTATAAGAAACAACTGGCAAACAAGATTGCTAATAAGTACATTTACTAACAATACTAACACTATATTACTAGCCATGCTTAAATACATGCTTCAAAATTGCATATAAGCAGAAAAGAGTGCTTAGAATGTAAGCTTTTAAAATTTGTCTGTGTGTTTGTAATTATACTAATAAATAATAAAAAAGTGATACGAGTGTTGATGATAATAGTTCAAGTCCAAGCATTCTGAATCAAAGTCGTCTTGTATACAGAGTAAGAAAACAAGCAAAACTGCACTAGCTCTTACCTTATTGTAAGCATTTGAACTGGCATTTCTAACACCATTGCTGCTATCCATGTAGGTCTTTACCTGGTTCTCACTGCCTATAGTAGATATCTCTGATGAACAAGCTCCACGTCGCTTTCCTGAATATTTATCAGGCTTAAGTAAACTGCAAAACATAGAGAAAATGCATTATAATAAAGTAACTTTTGTACAGAGAATTAATTTTACAATACCTTGGCTCCTTGCAATACCTTGGGTATTGTGGTCCAAACTGTGTATAACAGCAGTTTTGTAGACAACCACGTGAAAAAGGATTGTAGCCTCCATTAAATTTGCCTGTTACCTGTTCATTAGTGGTTCGCCCTCTGGAAACGAGGACTACATGAAAGCCAGTCAATCCAAAAATTGGAATGAATAAGAGCACTACCACTCCCATGAGTACGAGTCTGTACTAAAGTTAAGGATCTCATAAAAATTGATGTTAGATTCACATACAATTTTTAATATTTTTTCTAAAATTATCTTTCATGTAAAGGATACGCCACAATAGTATTAACTTCACCCAACTGCTGTTTATGTTCCAGTACATAATATAAACAAAGCCCAAATATACTGAGCATATGAAAACTGAGCGATAGAAGAAAAAAGAAGAAATATCTATAATTCCTTCTACCAATACAGTTGTTCACCCATGGGCAGTGATGATCAAATGTCTAAAAAAAATATATAATTTATTTAAACAAAATTATTAATTTGTTTCTCTTTAATAAATGTTAATAAAAGGGAAACATATGTACCTCAATACAATGATTACAGACACTACAATGCGAGCAACGTGGAGGGCGATAAAATTTGCAGGTGACACACCACTTCATACGTACGGTAATGCCATTGATCTCAACGCTCTTATACAAAGGAGCCCGAAAGTCATCCTCCCGCTCTTCGTCAGGAGGTGCTTTAAAAAGGAAAGAAAAAAAAATATTATTCCGTTTCTGTCATTTGTCACATATGATAACTCACACTATATAAATACATCAAATATAACTCGTCTTGAATTATGCCATACCTTTCGGTATAACACCAGGATCCATAAACGTTGCCAATGAGAAATTTATCACCACGAAAAAGGTGATGACTCCTTGTAGAGCCGGTACCCACAAACCCCATCGATAGACGTAATAGTTCGAACACCTGCATGAATGTAAACGATAGCGATGTAGACTGATATTCTTGTCGATGAGAAGGTAAAAAAAAAAAAAGAAAAAAAAGCATAGGCGCGGAGAGGCTCCCATCCATATCGGACCTCCGACAGACGTGATGCTCGCGCGACGACAACTTACGGGAAGATGAAGAAGAGTGCCGTGGTGCCGAGTAGGACCGTCCACGCAAACGTAGCTGGCAGATATCTTGTTTTCACGTCGCATTTCGGCATCCTGCACGCTCCACGATTCGTGATTCACCACGATTTAGCGCGAATTATTAATGGACAGGATTTCTGCTAGCGGGAAACATGGCCGCGTCCACATCGCTTTATTTGCGATTCGTCCCGAGCCGTGCCGAGAGCACGGCCGCGTAGCCGGTCTAGCTGCCGTCCAAATGTTCGCGACACATGGGTCCGTCACACGCGCGTCATTCCGGTGAAAACATCCGCGGTGTTATTAATATTTAACGGCTCCAGCATACAACGGATCTCCGAGCACACCACCTTGGTGACATACATATATAGCAGTGCATCTCGCTGAATCTCGCGCGACAGCGCGCGTGTCAATCTCCCTCCTCGTCCCCTTTACGCAATATGCAATATCCTTGCGAGTTGCTAGACTGACTGTATCAGATTGACTGTAACTTTAATCCGCGTTCACACATTAGCGATACCAAACATCTTTTCTTCAAGCCCGATATACATTGCTCCGCGAATTTAGAGTCCCTATACATAGAATCCGGCCACTCGATAAATTTTGAAAAAACATGGCGGCGATGTGTACACAAAGTATAGTGTACAATTATGTTTATGAAATAAAATCTTCTTTTACTACAAATAAAAAAAAATAAAAAAAAGCTTATTAAAATAATTAATTTTAATATTTAAATTAAATTAAATATTAAATAATATTAAATATAATAAAATATTTTAAATATAATTAAATATTATTTTATTATTTTAATATTTAATATTTAAATTTTAATATTTAATTTTAATTTAAAAATTTATTTTTTTAAATGATAATATTGTTATATTATTATTAATGTATGTTATATTATTATAAAGTATTATTATTTTATTATTTTATTATTTAATATTATCAGACCTCCATATACTTAGCAGACAAATTTAAATATTTCTTATTTTTTATTATTGCAATCGTTTGGGAATCGTTTGGACAAATTTAGGAATATATTCTCAGTTTAGGAAATAATAATTTATTTATATTAAATGAAAATTAATTGAGCGTATATAGTTAGCAGACATAATTTAAAAAAAATTTGTTTTATTTTAATCAACGTGAAATCATTTGGGAAACACGTCTATAATATTTTTAACATTTAGAAAATAATAATTTATTTTAATAATTAAATATTTAATTATTAATAGTTTATTTTAATAATTAATATAAAATATTTAATAATTAATAGTTTATTTTAATAATTAATTTTCTATCAGAGGGTCGATCATGTAATTTTTCCCTATGGCGGAAACGTGAAAAGTGAAAAATTTTGCCATTAATTTCAATGGAAAACTTTTTTATTTTTCACGTTTCCGTCCTAGGGAAAAAGTTACATAATCGACCACAAAGCTTATCTTTCTCTTTCTAATATGGAGAGAAAAAGATAAACTCTGAACTAGTGCAGCCAGTTCAGCTATAAGAACAGACCATCTAGGTCAAATATGCTAAATGGACGGGATCCGACATTGTCCAAATTGGCCAGTTGTTGCACTAGGATTTTAATTGGTCAATTGTACTAGATGGGTCCATTTTCGTAATGCATACTTATATGAACTAATTAATTTTCTTGCATATTTATTTGTGCTTATTTTGTCTGAATATACCTTTACGGTTACGACTAAAAAATTTTCATGCAATTCAAGGGCCAATTTCACCACCTTTGACAAATTTAATATTTTTTATTTTTTACTATTGCAATCATTTGGGAATCGTTTGAACAAATTTAGGAATATGTTCTCATAGTTTAGGAAATAATAATTTATTTATAATAAATAAAAATTAATTGAGCATATAGTTAACAGACATAATTTAAAAAAAAAAATTTTTATTTTAATTAACGTAAAATCATTTGGGAAACACGTCTGTAATATTTTCAACGTTTGGGAAATAATAGTTTATTTTATAATAATTAATTTTCTATCAGATAATAATCTAGAACCGGATACATAAGGTCAGATATGCAAAGCTGGATGAACGGAATTTGATTGTATAATATAATATATTATAATATATTTAATAATATATAATATATAATTTTTTTCATGGTTTATTTATTAAAAAGAAAAAACATATACATGATTAATTTGTGGAGGTATGTACATATAGACACGATGCTTGTATACGTCAGTAAATGGCGAGCAATGCACACTTTCGCGCAGTTACTCACGAGAAAAAAATATGATTTTCTTTCTCACTTTCTTCAGACATATTTTTTTAAGAGAAAAGTATAGGCATTCCTCTTCCAGTACTATATGTCCTAAGATAGTAATGTAATAAGATGAACAGAAATAGAAGATGATGAATAGATAAACAAATTATTAATAATTATGTGTTAAACTGATTATATAAATCTAAGTCATTATTATTTGTGGAAAAACATCCCACTAAAAAATCACAATGCAAATATTTGATTGGTATAAACGGTATCGTTTTCTATTGGTCGCCATTTGTTTCAAAACCAGAAACAGAGAGAGAAGGAACAAGCAAGTAAGAGAGATAGAAAGAATTCAAGAAGAAACAACGAAATAAACTTAATATATACATTTACATTGAAACACGTTTGAATCTTGCTGCTGAATATACCACTTCCGCTTTTGAAACAAATGGCGACGATTAAGCCGATCACTCCCTGAAGGATCAATACTTCATCGCTCGCCTGGTGACCGCAAACTTTTGAGTTATCTCTGGATTGTTTTTTCTCGCCGCGCACTTATGCAAATTGTCGATCTTTTTTAATTAATTTCTCAATACAAAAATGCAAAATTATAAAGGACTTTTTTTCTCGGTTTCACTTGTTCTATCTCTACACAAGAGGGTTATTGGTCTAGTTTATACCGATATATTTTAATACTTACTAAATACTATACCGACCAATCGCAATTATTTTATTCTTTAGAGACATGGCTATGATTGGCCAGTGTAGTACTTAATACATATTAAGGTTTATTAATGTAAACTAGCCATTATGGGACACCTTATATTACCGCTATATTTGCTGCTATTAAGACTCTTGCACAATGCGAGGTGATAGCGATAGGAACAAGAGAATAACGATAGTGATAAGCAATATCTAATGAGAACACTGCATTTTCAAAAAAGCAGATTACTCCATTGGATATCGCTATCGCTATTCTCTACATAGAGCTTATACTAATGAAGAGGCCATGGCGCGCGCAAGGATCGACAAAGAGAGATATATTTTTCTGTTTCAACTGTGACCGTAGCGCACATATACGCGGTTCGCATTTGTGTGCGTTATCCCCTCCAGTGCCGGAGTCAATGTGTTGTCACTCGTTCATTGCTCACGGAGCCACAGTTGAGACAGAATATATCCACCTCTCTGTCGATCCTCCTCGCGCGGACTAGCTTATGCTTTGTATATAGGCAGGGGCCTCTCCATTAGTATAGGCTCTATGGCTTTTCACTTCCGTTTCGCGGGCAAAATTTTTGTAACGAATCGTTACTAACGTTCAATTTAACGGTTTATCCAGTTTCAGTTACTGTCGAATTACGTTGAAAAAGTTGAGCAAGAGTTGTATCAAAGTACTGATAAAAGTTGTTTCGAAAATAGTTGAAAAAGAAAGATGCATGTATTAAAACGCGGTAATTTAATTTAAAACTACATTTGCATATATTACTTGCTTTCCATTTACATCATAACTCAGTTGAATGCACGTTTTTTTTGACGCTGAGAAAATGAGATTTAACTGAGTTTCTGTACACGATCGAGACCGTGTGCTTTAGTGAGTCTAATAGACTCACATACAAAAGCAAGATTATAAACCTGCATTATCACTTGCGCATTCTTTTTACTCATTGAACAATTGACATTTTATCTGAGTATAAAATACTCACATAACTGAGTGACTCAGTATCCCTTGGGTGCAAATGAAAAGCAATTATTATATTTAACAAATCCTTATCATTCACTGATTTTCCTTTAAACATATCTTTTATTTATTATTAGATGGACGTAAAGAACCTGTTTATTTCGATGAAATAACTGCAAGAATCGAGACATTATGTTATGATTTGGATTTGAATTATGTGGATCCAGTAAATACTTATTTATATTATGAAATATATTATATTTATATTATAAAATAAATTACAATTTTAACATTACTTATTATAGTCTGCAATTGCACTTCGTGTTATAACTGATTTATATTCTGGAGTTACAACAGTTGAATTGGATAACTTAGCATCTGAAATTGCAGCAAGTATGATCAATCAACATCCAGATTATGCAATTTTAGCAGCTAGAATTGCTATATCGAATCTGCATAAAGAGACAAAAGAGATTTTTAGTGGTAAGAAATATATTGATATTACATGTTATTATTATTTGTTATTGTTATTGTTATTATATGTTATTTGTTGATATTTATTATTTCTTATATCATGCAGAAGTGATAGCTGATTTATACCATGCAAAAATCTCCACAAACAAATGTTTACCTGTAATCAGTGAAAAATATTATAAAATTATTCAAAACAATGCAGATAAATTGAATTCTGCAATAATATACAACAGAGATTTCAATTATAGTTACACTACATTTAAAATGTTGGAAACTGATCACTTATTAAAGCTAAATGGAAAAGTTGTTGAAAGACCACAGCATATGCTAATGCGAGTTGCTATAGCTATTCATGCCGAAGATGTTGACAAGGCTATTGAAACTTACAATTTTCTGTCAGAACAATATTTTGTATATCCTGCGCATACATTAGATACTGCATGTACTGTTAAGCAACAAATGGCTAGGTGATTATTAATTTTGTTTTAAAAAGCAGCTTTATTAAATATTATGTAACATGTTCTTTAATGAATAATATTCTTACAGCTCATTTCTATTGACAATGTCTGAGGATAGTATAGATGGAATATTAGAGACATTGGAAAGATCTGCTGTTCTTTGTCATTATAATGGCGAAATAGGATTCAATGTGCATTGCATTCGAGCAAAAAATACACCTATAAGAGGCACAGGAGGTGTGTCGAATGGATTGGTACCTATGTTGAAAGCATACAATACATCTATTGCAACTGTTTCTAGAAGAGGCAAAAGTGCAGAACAAATTACTGTATATTTAGAACCATGGCATGCTGATATTTTTGAGTTTTTGGATCTCAAAAGGAGTATTGGTTATTATTTTTTTTGTTTTCATTTACATTTTTTTGATACACGTGCACGCACGCGCGCATACACATACGCACATTTATATATAATATGTACATAAATATGTTTTAAATAATTATTATAGGTGAGGAGAAATTGAGGGCTAAAGATATGCTTTATGCATTGTGGATTCCAGATATATTTATGGAACGTGTTTTTAATGATGAAGTTTGGAGTCTGATGTGTCCACACGAATGTCATTTCTTAAATGATACATATGGTGATGAATTTGGAATGATCTATACAAAGTAAATAATTATATTATATATGATATTCTGAATAGTACTTAAAATTATGTAATATTTATATAATTTATGAAATAAATGTAATATTTATAGCTATGAACTAGAAAAACGCTTTCGAAAACAGATTAAAGCCAGAGTCTTGTGGAATCTCATCATTCAGACACAAGTTGAAACAGGCACACCATATATTGTTTTTAAGGATCATTGTAATCGTAAAACAAATCATCAAAATCTGGGCACAATTCAATGCAGTAGTTTCTCCACTGAAATTGTTCAGTTTTCAAGTTACAACGAGATAGCTATGTGTAATACAGCTTCAATCGCTGTCAATATGTTTGTAGATTCTACCAAAAAAACTTTTGATTTTAATAAACTTAAAGAAATTGTAAAAATCGTCACTTATAATTTGGATAAAATGATTGATAGTAATTTGTATCCTCTTCCGGAAACAAAATTGTCTTGTGAAAAACGTAGAGCTATTGGTAAATATTTGTGTGTATAATTTACATATGTATATGATTTTTTTTTAAATCTGTTTTCAAAACATTAGGTATTGGTATACAAGGATTAGCAGATGCATTTATCTTAATGAGATACCCATTTCAAAGCAAAGAAGCTAATGAACTCAATATTCAAATTTTTGAAACTCTCTATTATGGTGCTCTAGAAGCAAGTTGCGAAATAGCCAACAAGGAAGGTCCATATGATTCATATGATCTTAGTCCAGTTAATCAAGGTGTAAGTATTCAATTAAGAAAAATATTGTATCTTTGGTTATTAACTTTACTAATTTTACATATGAAAGTTATTGAAATATAAATCGTACAATTTTGCTTTTTTCATAGATATTGCAGTATGATATGTGGCCAGAATTTGAACAGCCAACAGAGTTATGGGACTGGGATGCATTAAAGAAAAAGATTGAAATACATGGTGTGCGCAATTCTTTATTAATATCACAAATGTCAGATGTTTTTATGGCACAAATGTTAGAAAATAATATATCAGTTGAGCCATATAGAAGCAACATATATGTGATACACGCATTATCTAAAGAATTCCGATTTGTCAAACCACGTTTGTTGCGGGATCTAATTGAAAAAAATCTTTGGGATGAAAACATGTGTAATAAAATCATTAATAATAACGGATCTATACAAGTAAATAGCCATTATTTAATTTAACAAAATAATCCTATGTTATATAAATATCTTTAAAAGGGTATATTTTGGTATATTGGAAAATAAATTTTTCTTATATTTGTCCATAGGATATTGATGATATACCAGATGAATTAAAACTTCTTTATAAAACAGCTTGGGAAATGCCACAAAAAGTTATTTTTGATATGGCTGCTTCTCGTGGACCTTTTGTTGATCAATCACAATGTTTAAATGTTCACATGACTGATCCATTAGAAAAGCTTACATCTATGCATTTTTATGCTTGGGACTGCGTAAATATAAAATATATATACATATTATTTTTTAATTATGCATTAATATCCAATATATTGTGTATTTTTATTTATAGGGCTTGAAATCCAGCATATATCGTATCAATGAATCTAAAATATGATAAAATAAATAACAAAAGTGATATGAGTTCAAATAAATTCAAATAAAAAGTATAAAAAAAAAATATATATATATATATAAGCTAAAGTATGAATGTATGAAATTGAATGTATAAAATTGAATGTATAAACTTTTTCACAGAAAAATAAAAAATAAAATCTGTTTTTGTAAATTTGTTCTTTTTTTTAATTATTACTATAAGAAAAGATAGTATTATATTATTTATAATTAATATATACAGAAGGGAAGGGAATAAATGATATATATATATTTGCATACATATATGTATATGTATACAGGGTGTTTGATAATAATTATGCCATCATAATGTGCAGAATGGATTAAACTAAGCAGGAAAGTCCTTTACCATTTGTTTGTGGAACGCTTAATAAAAGAATTAATATTGAGTATAGTCTGATCAATTATTGCCGTGCGCACATCGGTGAGCCGTCTAGTGGTGTGCGTGAGCGTTCAACTGCACAGTGCGATTCACTGAATACGGGTGAGGTTTATTGTCAGCCACCTTGTATATACAAGGTGTCCGGTAATTTTTGACACACCTGAAATGTGTAAGGGTAGATTGGGTCCGAAACGAAAAGAAAAGTACTATTTTTTCTATAATGTTTAATAAATAAGTTATTAAGTGAAATCTGGCCTATCATCTTATGTGTGCATGTGTCCGATTGGATCTATGTCCGATCGAGCCTGTGTCCGATCGGGTCTGTGTCCAATTGAAAAATATTCGTCGTATCCGATCTGTAATGTGTACAATTAGAACTCGTTTGGTCCGCTCTACACACGAG
>JBCEZX010000075.1:8501795-8528044 GCA_039654345.1 Cataglyphis cursor
TATATATATATATGCATACATACATACATATATGTATATGTAGACAGGGTGTCTGATAATAATCGCTCCATCATAATGTGCAGATAGAATGGATTAAACCAAGCAGGAAAGTCCTTTACATTTTTTTGTGTAACGCTTAATAAAAGAATTATTATTGAATAAAGTCTGGTCAATTATTGCTTTAGCCGTGCGTACATCGATGAGCCGCGTGTCTAGTGGTGTGCGTGAGCGTTCAGCTGCACAGCGCGATTCACTGACGTGCGCCAGGCTAAAGATCGGCGATGATTGGCCAGACTTTATTCAATAATAATTCTTTTATTAAGTGTTACACAAGAAAATGGTAAAAGCCTTTCCTGCTTGGTTTAATTCCCCCTATCTGACATTACGGGTGAGGTTTATTGTCAGCCACCCTGTATATACAAGGTGTCCAGTAATTTTTTACACACCTGAAATGTGTAAGGGTAGATTGGGTCAAACGAAAAGAAAAGTCCTGTACTATTTTTCTCTATAACGTTTAATAAAGGAGTTATTATTGAGTGAAATCTATCCTATCATCGCATGTGTGTATATATCCGATTGGATCTATGTCCGATCGAGCCTGTGTCCGATCGGGTCTGTGTCCAATTGGGAAATATTGTCGTGTTCGATCTGTAATGTGTGCAATCGGAACTCGTTTGGTCCGTTTTATCTACACACGAGTATTGTCCTAAATGATCTGGGACACCCTGTATATGTTAATATATTCTTAAAATTAATACATTAATACATTAATTATAATGTTAATTATAACTACATTAATACATTAATTATAATGTTAATTATAATTACATTAATTATAATATTAATACTATATTATTATAAATATTAATGTAACATATTATATAACATATTCAGAAGAAATAGTAGAACAATCTATGAAATTTTAATGCTTTTGTCAGTATTTCGATATATGGTACATACATCCTTAAATAATATAGATAAAAAATGTCAGCGCCAATTTTTCAATAAATTCATATATTTTAATGAAGAATATACATTGTATTACATGTGTTGTATTTTATTTTATTATATGTTGTATTATTGTATTATATGTTGTATTGTTGAATATTTATTAGTATAGTGTATCAAATAAATCGATAAATTATTATTATTAATAATATTATTAATAATATTATTAATATTTATTAAAAATATTGAATGTTATTAAATATTATTATAATTATATATTATAATTAAATAATAATATAATATAATATAATTATAATATAATTATTATACTTTATCTTTAATTCCTTAACAAATATAATATTTAATTTTAGTATATTTTATTATGTATACTTTATGTATGCATTTTAAAGTTGTTAAATTATATTTATATATTTACAAATATATAAATATATATTTTATATATTTATATAATTTATATAAATATATATTTTATATATTTATATATTTAGATACTTTATTTCTGGTAAATTTCTTTAACATATAGACAAATGTCAAAATACCTATAACAGTTTGACAGCCGCCAACACGAGTATCATTGACGTGAACTTATGCGATATAACGCGCCAATCAAATTTAAGCACAATTTACCTCGTCGCATCGTCCCACAGTGACACCCCTCGTCTATCCCAAAAGTTTATGCTCGGTCTCTATATTTTCTATGTCTATGATTCTACCATAGTGGGAGAGTGTAGCGTGAAATGAAATACGTCTCTTTGTTACATATGCCTCTTGAATAATTTTTGAAAAAAAGTTTAGTTGAAATTCAAAAATGACCTTACGAAATAAAAAAGCTCGAAAGAATCTTGGATTTTATGTGAACAATTACAAATTTCATCAACCATTTCAAGTTCTTATTGATGGTACGTTTGCATTCGCGGCATTACAGGTTAGCTTTGTATATATATATATATAATATGTATACACTATAAAATTTTCAATTTTTGATGGGACGATTTCAATATTAAATTTATATTTATTTGTTATTTTTATATTTCATATGCTTTATTATTTTTCAGAACAAATTCAACATACAGGAACAACTTAAAAAATATTTTCAATCTGAATTAAAGCTACTAACAACATCATGCATTATTTCTGAAACTGAAAAACTTAATATTAATGGTGCCACACAAATAGTGAAACAATATGCTATACATAAGTGTGGACATGAAAAGAAACCAATAAGCGGTTCAAAATGTTTATTATCTATGATAGGAAAAAATAATAGTTCAAGGTATATATTATGTGAGTTTTTTCATGTATTAAATGTATATAATTATGAAGAATTAGCTATATATATATTTGAGAGAAGACTATATATATATATAATAAAATTGTTTATGAAATTATGTTATAGATATATTATTGCAACGCAAGATCGTGAGCTTCAAGACAAGTTGAGGTTAATTCCAGGAGTTCCTTTAATTTATTTACATGGAAAAACACCTACACTAGAATCTCCTTCGGAAGCAAGTCGTAAAGGCGCAGAAGTCATGCAAAAAGACTTAGGTATGACTATGTGGCAAAAAGAAAATATAAAGATATTACAGGAGCAAGCAGGAATAGTCCAAGAAAAAGATGGTAAATTAAAAAAAAGGAAAAAAAAGGGTGGGCCAAATCCACTTAGCTGCTTAAAAAAAAAGAAAAAATCAGAAACAATAATATCAACCAAAAATGGTACAAAATCTGGTAAAATCAGAAAAAGAAAGATTAAAATAGCACCATACATTAAAGAGGCTTTAGTAACAGAATTGAAGAATAAACGTGGGGCATAGAATTATGTACAAATTATGCGAATTTTGAACAATCTGTAAATATATAGGAAGTAAAAATGTCAAAAAAAAATCATGTGTGATAATTTAAAAAATAGAAAAAGATAATTATGTACGATATAATATTTGTTGTATCTGTGTTAATGTAAGAAAAATAAAGCATTTATATAAATTTGTTCTAAGTTAATATATATATATATACATATACACAGATATATATACTTTCTACCTGCGTTTTTATTATATAGATGTATTTGTTAATGAATATTTATAATATAATGAACTAATTAATATACAAAGAGATAGAATTTTAATGAATTTGAAAGAGATTTAAATACAACATTTTTTGTAAAACATCACAGACATGAAAGTTTAGAGAATTCCTGAAGAAATCTTTCTTGATTCTATAATATGCAGCAATGACATCAATAAAAATTTTTGTTGCAGAAGAGAAAAAACTGCTAACTAACTATAAACTAACTGTAAACTTGTATTTAACATATAATAATTTATGATGTGCTTGATTTCTCATTAAAGAAAGAATAACAACACATACAGTTCTAAATTTAAGATTGATATTATTTAATCATGATAAAATATAACATAAAAAAATTGAATAAAAAACAAATTCAATGTAAAAAAAATGTACAATATCCTTTAATAATTTAATACATTGGACAATATTGTACAATATTGAGAATACGCCATTTTTTCTTAAGATAATATCTGAATATATACATATAACTGATATAAATTTGGAATTAGGAACTTGTCTATGTAAAGAATATAAAAATGTTGGAAAATAATATTTTCAATATAGGTGGCACAGTATTGTTTACAATCATTTTCTATGAACTTTTAGACAGATCTTCAAAATC
The DNA here is from genome assembly GCA_039654345.1 of Cataglyphis cursor. Classification (NCBI taxonomy): domain Eukaryota; kingdom Metazoa; phylum Arthropoda; class Insecta; order Hymenoptera; family Formicidae; genus Cataglyphis; species Cataglyphis cursor. The sequence continues at coordinate 8,505,454 of JBCEZX010000075.1, forward strand.
CTATATTTAATGTTCTATTTTATATATAATATAGTATTACATATATCATACTGATATATATTTGTATTAGATAAAAGATACTTTTTTGTAGTTATAAAAAAGGTAACAAATTTACATTTTTTGAAGATTTAAATAACCATACATTTTTCTTGAAAAGGATTTAGTTTAAATTTATAAAATATTTATGCATATTAATAAAATTTAATACCAAATGCATTTATATATTATATATATTATATTTATATACTGGGTGGTCCCGAAGTAGTTGATCAAAATCAGGGATTGGATTGGGCTCGTCATAAGGATAAAAAAAAGTTCTCACAAACGTTAATTTAAAAACACATTCTTTAGGAGTTACGACTCATTTAATTATCAATTTCAAAGAATAAATATTTTCGAAGTTTTGATCGTTCTACTATGATTTGTACTATTTAATTAGTATTAGCTTAATCAAGTCTGCATGAAAGCAACACTTCAGAATTCAAAACACAACAATAAATCAATCCTAATCAATAATATAGAGGAATTGCGAGACAGCATTATCAAGAGTTACAAAATTATATAGATATATGCCAAGAATCTGTGAGCATGTTAGACAGTCAATGATTAGACAGATGGATTAGTTAACGGTGAACATTTCCAACAATTTCTGTAAATAAAAATAAGTTTTTTTTCTTTCATGGTCTTCCATTTTTCTGAATTAGGTATTAATTATTAAATGAGTCTCTCCTGAAGGATGCATTTTTGAAATGTTTATGGGAACTTTTTTCATCCTTGACGAGCCCAATCCAATCTCTGATCAACTATTTCAGGATCGCCTTGTATAATATGTATATGTATATATGTGTATATATATATATATATATATATATATACACATATATATATATATATATATACTTGAGTATCATTTCTTGGATGTAATATGTTCAATTTTCTTCTCTCAATTCAAATATTTATATTGTTAAATGATTATTTAACGTATTAACAACTGCTGATGTAGTACTATTTATGTAATACATATATAACCATTAATGTGTTAAATAATTTAACAAAATAATATAAATGTTGGAGTTAAAAAAAAAACTGAACACATTACAATATAAGAAATGATAGTATTGATTGTAGTATTGATATATTAAAAGTCTTGAAGTTCAAAGTTCTCTCATTATTTTACTTACAGATAGATCTGCCATTGTAATTAATATAATGCAATATTTTTAGATGCAATATATTATGCAATATATTAAACATAAATTTGAATTGATTTAAATATAAGTAAAACAAATCCAACTTTATTATTCAATTGAATATTATAATTATTATTATATTTAATATTTATATTATTATATTTATTTCATTCAATTAAATATAATTATTATTATACTTATATCAATATACACTTTTTCTAATTCATAAGTTGCTAGTCACAAAAATATAGAATCTTTCAGATAAAATATTGTATTTATAAATGACTATTAAATAAAAAGTTCTTTCAAAGTCAGATATTTTAATAAACAATTTTTAAACTATATTTTCATATATAAGTATGAAATCCATGCACTATATTTAAGGTCAGAATTTATGAAATATGAAGAAATATTCTTTATTTAATTTCTTTTACTGTCAGCTAGCTTACAAGTGAAAATTCATTTTTATATTCGTTACACATCATCAATATAGCATCCTTTATGCAGATTTTAATTAGAACAAAAAAATATTTTTCTTTCAACATTAATACTGAATTTTATCAAGTATTAATCTATCGTCAAATTAACAATATTTTACATTCAACTTAAAACATTTCTTTTTTTATATTTTTATTCTTAGAATTAAATTAGGCAGTTTATATAAAAACTTTAAAAAAAATTTCATTATGAAGTATTTAACAGATAAAAATGAATAATATATCTTATCGCACATATTAAATGTATATAAACGTTGTAAATAAAATTAAATCGATTTTAAATGTAAGTGTTTAGTAAAGTATAGCATGAATGCTAATAAATTCATTTTTTATGTATTTGTTCCATATTTTCTATAAATCACTGCCAGTCTTAAACATGACTTCTGTGAATATTGTTTTTCAGACAAAAGTAGTCTTTAAACAAAACGTATAAAATTTTATATTGTATATTTAAATAATCTCACATATATGGCGGTCAAGGATGCTGATTTAATAGTGCACGCGCAGCCATAGCAAGCATTTTCATGCGACGCGTTGATCGATGATTTGGATTATTTGCTACAAACGCAGCTAATTGATTTTGCAGAGTTATTAGCACAGTGCCCATATGTTCTCGTGTTACAGGATCATTTGGATCTAAATTTAATATTGCTTCTTCTAGCCACCTGTATGTATAATATATAAAAATATGAGTCTTGTTTATATTTTGTAATTTTGCAAAGATAAAAATTACTCTTTTTTATATTATAACATAATCTGAATTAAAGAAAAATAATTACCTGTGTTTCAATTCTGTACGATGTCCTAAATCAGCGGATAATTGCTGTACGAGCGAAAGAATCACAGGTTGCTGCAAGATGCATCTAAAACCTTGGCCTTGAACTCCTGCACACGAAAATACTTTCGAAGGCTCCGTTTTTTCGCATACTAATACTACTAATCCTAAATCGCTTGCACTTAAAGCTTGTTGGAAAGCGGCATTTAATTGACCTCTTTGAAGAAGAGACAAGACACGTGCTTGAGTATCAGCTACAGCAGCTACAGGTATAGCAGGTGTCGTAGCTCTTGATCTGCAAGTTTTGAGAAACATTTCATCAAATTTTTATCTGCATTTAGTAATTTTAAACTTCAAATTTGCGACATATTTCTTACCGCGCACTAGAAATTTCTGTAAGTTGCTGACTCAGATTTTCCCGTATGGAATCACGAATTGTTCGGATAGTACTATCTTGTGTTGTCGTTAAAATTCTATTCAGTTCAGTTTGTAATTCTTCACGTACTGATGTTGATAACGCTTCACTTAATTGTTCATTACGACGCTGACATTGCTTATCGACTATAGCGTCGACATGTTGTAGATCTATATAAAGAGATTATACATATATATAATATATTCTTTGAAGAAATAATTATTCTTATAACGATGACAAAATATACATAACATTACTTACATTCATGAGTACCTTTAACAAAGACATCTTGAATTTGCTTAAACATAACTTGACAAGTTTTTTCCATGCCAGGTAAAATAAAATTTGTGAATGTTTCTTTAAAGGCAGCATCCAAAGCAGGTTTAGCTGCATTTGCAGCTGTCAGAGCTAAAGCATCCTTTACACGCGCACTGTTTATTAATTCAGTTATATTCTTCTGGAAAAGTTCATCCATTTGATTTGCATCTAATCTCATTTGATGCTTTAAAGGCTTTATCGTTTCTTCAATTGTACGCGGCAAGATACTTTCAATCTTATCTTTGATTGTTGTTTCAAATGTGTTTAGAAATTCATGTTGACGAGCCATTTGACTGTATAGAGTTTGTTCCAGATTCGCATTTTGCTGTTGAGATATTCTCGCTAACGTGGATTCTATTCGTGTGGATGCTGGCGATTCTTCTCGTAATCTGTTCATCTCTGCCCGCAATTCTTTTATTTCTTGGCACTGGTCTTGAATTATCTCTAAAATAGATTTCAATTTGTTGTTCAATTCAACATTATTGATATCACTGCTTGGTCGCCACGATGTTCCAGTATCATCAATTGAAAGGGACATCGCTTTCGGCTCATCTTTTGTTTTTTGCCTTGATAGATTATTCTCGTCAGGAAATTCCTCCGATTCTTGCATCGCATGTACATTTACGTCTTTGAGCAAGACCATTGGTATATTAGACCAATCTTCGTCGGCGTTCGTTTTTGTTTCTGATTTATTATCAATTTCAGTTTCTTCGTCTGGTTTAGTAAGAGACAAAATTTCTCTTACTTCTCTTGAAGGGCTGCTACCACAACTAGCAGGGGCTTGCTCCTCCATCTCGCTTTTTGCGAGTGGCGGATCAGACACATTCAAAGCTTGCACTGCCTGTGCAAGAGAAGGACTGCTGGATAAAACTTTCCCTAATTCCGGACTTTCGGAATTAGATTCTAGTTCGTTATTCTCTTTTTTTGCAGGTGAACTAAACGCATCGGGTGTCATCAGATTTAAACCACTAGTATTATGATTAATCGTTGTTTCAATCGTAGTGGATAAAGAGCGCTCTCTTTCGCAATTCTCACCGGAAATGCCATTGTGAGTGACAGTTGTCATATCCGGCAAATCTTCGGAATAATCTAACGAATCGTGAGTAAGTGTATCTATAAGATAATTGCCACTTGCTTGTGAAGCAGGTTTGAAAGCAATATGACACTCTTGTAAAGACTTTGGTTGAACCAGATACATGTAAATGACAAGTTGTTCATCACTTTCTTCAATCTCTTCGCATGTACATAGATCTTCTAATGATTCGCCAGTCGATCGAATCTTACGTTGATCGGCATCGACGATTCCAAAACTTAGAATTGGATATGGTAGGAGAAACTCTGATACCGTGCTTATGCATGCCAATGCTTCACCTTTGTCTTTTGAAAGACTTAATATATATAAAACTTTATTATAAATATCCGATAGGAATAGATATCCAGCACTAAGATCTAAGCCTGCTTTCAGCACTGGCATTTTACCAGTAGAAGGATTTGGAGCAAACTTGATCGTTTGTAAACAAGTCCACAATTCGCACGACCATACTTTCAGTTCTGAATTATTGTCACATCCTGTCACAGCAAATCTCCAAAACTGAACACTAAGAAATAAATAGTAACCTCTTTTTGAATTATGAATCTATTTAATGAATGGGGATACACATATCAAATTTAATTAATATTTTTAAAATACTCACTCAGGTTGATAATTTTTATGATCATCGAGAAAAAATAGACAGGAGATAGGTCGTCCCCCATGAGGTTTCCATTGATGTAGGCATCGTGGTTGTGGTTGACCATTATGTGAAGTATTATGTAGGAAGACTTGGAAGAATTTTATCTCTCCATCTGTACTAGCTGTTGCTAATGCTGTACCATCTGGACTAAGTGTTGCTTCAACAATTGTTCCTGAATGTTGATCAATTTCCATCATTCCTCCGCTTTCTTTAACAGCTGGATTTGTTACCTATGATGGGAGAAAGAGAATAAAAATATTTTCCAATTATGTATTTTCACTTAAAGCTATAGTCAAATTGTATGCTTAAATATACCTCTATTGATCTAAATCTTGATGCCACTGTTGCAACTGACCATAATTCAACTTTAGAACCACGAGTAAGAACTAATAATTTTGATACTTCATCTCCATCAGAAGCATCATCTTCTGGGATGTATGGGCACCAGATTACACGATGACTAGTTGGAGAAACATCTTCCGCGTCTACTTGTAACACTAAACTGCATAATAATTCAGATGGTGTTGGTTCAATTGTATGTATAAAAAGAGATCCTGTATAATCGATGCACGCAAGAATTGCATTTGAAACATGGGCAAATGCAAGATCTTGAATAGAACCACGCATTCCTCGCAGCAGAGCCCTATGTTCCAACTCCTTGTAAACAACACGAACTAACCCACCACCGGTACCAACTAAAAGGTAGAAAAGTTTATCTAAGTAGAAGTATAATAATCTAAACCTAATTACATCTTTTCTAAATATAAATATTTATTTAAAAAACCAACTTTAATAATTAAAACACAATCGTATATAAAATAAAGCAGGAAATATTTTGATTACATTTACAGAAACACTACAAACGGCAAATCAACAATTCTATTAAATGTTACCTTTTATGCCATAGGCAAAATATTTTCCAGATACATGAACAGCCAACAATTGGCCAGTATAAAGATGATGATCCCACGTAAAGTCAACAATATTTTTCAATTTTACTTTTGAGCTACCATGATCATGATCACCAGGGGAAGGGATAATAGTTACATTTGTGCTACATAATTCTACTGAATGTTGATCTTCTCGTCCATTGAACTCCCTGCAAAAATAGAATATATTATATAAATTTCTTTGTACACAAAGTAAAATCACCCTATATGTTACAATTATTAATTTTTCCTCTTAAGTATAATAAAAAGAAAATCAAATATAAATACAAAGAATACATTAATGAAAAAATATGCATGTGATAAGGATTCACATAGAAATTTGAAGTTGAAATACAATATTTGAGATAAGAGCCATAAAACATACAACAATAATACATATAATTTACCACTCGAGATGCAATATATTTCAATTTCTCATAAAATATTATAAAAGAAGATGGCTTAGAGGTTTAAATATTATAAAGTTTATAATACTAAGCAGAGATAATTAGACAGATGCAAATTAGAAAGTTATAATCTTTTTGCAGTAAACATTAAACTTTCGAATTTTGTGAATAATCTCTTATCTCTCTTCTACAAGAGTGTTGGATAAAAGAGTTATAGCAATTGCAATAATATTTGCATTCGGTTTTGTCATTTACTGGCACAAAACCCGCGTATGTACCACGATTTTTAAAGCGTGCATTCGATCTCTCGAAGATGCTTACACTGTCTGCTGATAGTGAAGATGCCTCAAATTGCCTTCCCCGGTCTTGCTCATATCGCCAGCCGTGTTCCTGCAAAATAGCAAATTTACGAAATCTCATAGATTGTACGCGCCCGGCTCGTCCAAGCAATTCCTAACCTTAACCGGTGTAATTGATATATGTAACGTGCCCCCCGCGAGATATGATGTTACAAAATCGCTTTCACATGCACACTTACATACGCACCTCTCAGGCATAAATGCCACTGTGTCGCTCGTTCAGGATGAATATGATTAATCAATGAGTAGTCGTGCGTTCATTACCGGCACGTCGTCGAAACGATATTAGTACGAACGAAGTCAATTTGGTAAATTTCAATGAGAGTGAAACGTCAGGCGACTTTCGTCTACTTGTCAGTAAGCAAAGTGTGGAAATCAGGGGTGCGTTCGAAAACTCTCCATGATTATGTCGTGTGGTGGATGTGAGGTATAAGGTTAGGCCCTTGCACAATGTGAGGCGGTAGGAACAAGGAAATAGCGATAGCGATAAACGATATCCAATGAGAGATCTACTTTTCAAAAAGCAGTGTTCTCATTGGATATTGCCTATCGCTATTGCTATTCCCTTATTCCTATCGCTATCGTTTCGCATTGTGCAAGGGCCTTAATATCGGTGTAAACTAGGCCTATAACCTACAGCTATCAATACATATTACACTGACCAATCATAGCCATTCCTCTAAAGAATGGGATAATTGCTTTTGGTCGATATAATATTTAGTACATATTAAAATATATCGGTGTAAACTAGGCCATAAATTGTAAATATTGGAGTATAATTGTTTAGGGATTAAAATAAAATATTTATTTAGACCACATATTTATTTAGATCCTTTTGTTTTAAATGTTTTAATAAATCTTTTAATATCATGATGCAAACAACTATAAATCTGTTGCGACATTGCTGCAGTTTTTATTTTTTTTTGTTGTTGTGTGATAATTCGTTTTGCTACTTCTAAAGCTCTTTTAGCTTTTCTAGGTGCAGCTAGATGTGGTGTTTTAATGTCACTAATAAAACGAGATACATGTATTTTAGCCTTCATGTTTGAAAATTTAAGAACTTGAATTTGAGAGCATCTTCGTCTCTCAGTGGAGATAGATCATCATTTCCTTCTTTTGATGATCTTTCAAGTTTCGTAGTTGAATCTGATGTTTCAATGATGTCACAAGACGATTGAAGATCATCTTTTTGCAGACGTTTGGCAATTCAATTGAGCATTTTTGATACTTTGCAATATAAATTGGCTATCAATCGCAGAGATATTTAGTCTAGAAGATCATTAATCGTCAATTCATTAATTTGTTCTCATTAATTTCAATCAAACAGATATAAAATCAATAATCACTATTATCTTTTATTGATGCATTGTAATCAATATTGTCAATAGCAAAGTATAATTTCTTTTTTGCGCTACAATAAACTTCACTGATAGAAGACTCCGAAAATATTTCGATTCTGCAGAATTGGATTCTTATGGAAATATTTTTCTTTTCTTTCTACGAACAGATGGCACAGTATATTGTTATTATTGATTAAATTGGTAGATTGACGGTAAAAACCAAGCAAAACTTGCTGACATGATTGACAGACTGACATCAGATTATTGACAAACTGAGCAAGATCTGGCGTGACAATCTGATAGCAGAATAAAAGCAAAAATCAAGCAGAATAATATAAAATTCTATTATTTCTTGTTCATATAATTAAAATAATTTTTTATGTGCAAAAATAAAAAAAAAATTTGTTTTAAGATATTGCAACAATAAAAATTGTTACTCTCCAAGTATATAGAGTATCCGGAATCAATCGCATCACCCGTCGTGTGCAGATAAAGCAGGTTAAACTGAGTAAGAAAATCCTTTACCATTTTGCAATTTTCGTAATAATTATTTAGAAATTAATTAAAAAAGATTGACTAATTCGCAAGTATAAGTGCACGGCGAGAAAGGACGGCTCAGAGACAGTCCAAATGTTTGCGATCGATGGTGCGCGACGAAAGAGAGGCTCTTTTGAGAAGAGCACTCTACAAATGACAATGGTTACATACGAGCCGTAAATAATGGATTTGGATTTTCGCGTCCTAGCAACCACACATCAATGGATTGTCCTTTTTTACTGCTTATACTCACGCAAATTGATCGATTTTTTGTAATTAATTTCTCAATAATTATTACAAAAATTGCAAAATGGTATAAAACTTTTTTGTTCATCTTGATTCTGCCTTCTTATGAGCGTTGTCTACAATGCTTTGGGGCATTCTATATAAGAAAGAAATATATGAAATGTATTCTCTCTCAATTTGCAATTCTATGCATACATCACAATATATTTGAGCATATTTTCCTTAAAATATACGCACAATGAAAAGAATTAATCGAACATAAACATTTCTATTTAATTTTAAGAAAAAGATTGCAAGATTCTAAGAAAAGCTTTAAAAATATAACAAAAAATATAAAAATTAAAAAAAATCTCAAAGAAGATAATAAGATAACAACAGATTTTTTTGAGAGATAATTTTTACCTTTCAAATATATAAAATATTTAGAAATGTTAAAAAGAAAAATATATAATTTAAAAATTAACTCTAGCAAATTATAAATGTGCACATGATTAAATTCTTAAACATCTAATGTACACATCCACATTCATTGAAATTGTGGAAGATTATTTAAATTCATAGGAATACTTCGCCTTTGCCTCTTGTAAGCAACGAACTATAATTGACTTGAAATTCTGAAAAATCGAAAAGTCATTAATAGGAAAAATATGCGTGATATAAATTTACATTTTATTTCTTATATTATATTACACTATAGACAGGTTTTTTTCATTCGCGTACGTGTCTATCCTTTGGAAAATGGCAGTAGTGCTCAAACGTACATATAGACCCAAAAAAGATGGCAGTAAATTCAGCTAATGTCGATATTCGTAAGTAGCGCTTAACGACTATAACGCGTTCGTAAACATATATCAGACGTAGTTGCGGATCACCATCGAAAGCGAGAGGAGAAAAACGTGAATCGGATTAAAATAATAATTAACATAATAATTCTGCTTTCAATAAAGCTCAATATTTGTACCTTAATGACATAAGGTTCTTCTGTAATTTGCTACACACTTTAGTCGTACAAAACATAAATGGATTGGAAGAAAATTATACAGAAATTTATTTTTCTAAATTAAATTGCTAATTTAGATCCAAATTTATGAAGCTATATGCATTGCTTTCTTTCTGTTCTTTTTCGTTTTTAATATATGAATCTCATAGGAAATTTTTCTTGTTTGAAATTTGTTAACGGTCCAAAATATTGCTTAGCATAACAAATTTTCATTTTAATCTTGTAGACATTTTTATTATTTGCATTTAATTCTGTTGAGTAATTTTTATTGTTTACAATATTTTTTTTCATTATTATTATACATACTGAATATTCATCACTTGTTCTGCACATTGCAAAATTAGTTATTTATTCATTTTCATTTTCTTTTAAAACTATACGTAACATTAATGATAATCTTATAACAAAAATTCTAACATTTGTATCCGATTCACGCTTCGCTATTGCAAATACTTTCTTTACGACGAAATAGCTATATGTTCTTGAAATATTAAATGTTTGCTAGATTCTTTTTGGAAAATCGTTCACACTCTTATCTTGGGAATTATTTAGAGATTGTTGCTGTAAATTGTGTACTCGAATTTCCAACAAGTCCTCAAGCAAATGCCTTACTTTTCGTACTGCCGCATAAATGAATAAATTTTTTGGGTCTTTTTACATCATATATAATGTTACACAATGACAAAGCACACTGAGACACTGCGCCAATCCAATAGAAAAACAATATCGTCGTTATTGTGCCGTTAATATTCACATGTTAAATGGACCGCAGGGATAGACTCCTGTTTGTCCTCGCGACGATTTTTCATTTTCTTCTTCATTTTTCGTTCCCCTAAAATTCGATCGCTAATAGACAACTCGAAAATTAAGACTTTTTATTGGTTACGAGTTTTAGTTATAAGCGTAGTATTTCAATTACTCTAATGACTATAATCAACCGCGTTAATCGTCACGGAAGATCGATAAAAAACAATGACGATCGTGAACGATTGGTGCTTGGAGAAAGACTAAACAATTTACTTTGCGGAAATAATGTTGTACTTTGAATCATTATAAATGTAAACTCTATACAATTTCCACTTATACAGTATTTTTTTTTTTTAAATCAGCTAATTGTCACATTTCTTTAATTTATTCCGCATAGTAGACACAAGTAAAATCTAGGTAGCCGTGAGAAATGTCGCAAAAATGGCGGTTTAAGCATCTTACAAAAGATTAAGATTTCGATCTGCACGAAGATATGAAAATTTAAAATCGTCTTTGTTTATATATCGAGATGGTCCCTGCGGGATTTTAAATCGTATTTGCTATATTATTCCTTTGGCTGCGTATATATATATATATATATATAATTACAAAAACAAAATTTCGTTTCACTACGTTAGATTCAAGATTGATATATATCTCAAATTTTATATTATATTATATATTAACAAAATGCGTTTAACAAGTGCATGGAAATAGAATTCATATGATTTAATAAACGGTACACTTAATGGCTATATTGGCTACTTGTTTTCTTAACATTTATGGAAATATTAAGAAATAATATAGAATCGCGCGATAGTTATTGACAAAATTTTAATCGGAGTAACTGTAGCTGAGAAGAAGGAAAGTGCTTCGAAGCATCCATTACTTAAATCAGTATCAGAGCCACCAGTAATGTGTAATATACAGGCGCTCGTACATATAACAAGAAAACATATATTAATACATTTACGAGAAATTTACTTATCATTTTTTGCAAGCATAAAGTGCAAAAATAGTTGAAATATACAAGAGACTATAAAAAGTAATAATTACTATCATTAAAAAAGATATAATAAATGTGATATATAAAGACGCAAGTTATAAGTATATTTACTATCGAGATTTATAATCCGCATGTGGGTTAAATGATATCTATTAATTACGTAACTCGTAGAGTTAGATTCATAATTTCTCATAAATATTAACAACCAAACGTACACATTACAACGTGCTACGCAATCGCACTCGCTCGTTGATATGCTTATGATATATTGCTCTGACTTATAAAATATATGAAAAATAAATAAATAAATATGTTGAATAAATAAATAAATAAGTTCTAATTCATATCTAAGCGTTTACGACTAAGCCTTATAAAAAACTTAGAGTTAAGAGAGGAAGGTATATGTGACTCGTGAGATTGACGGACGGATTCGTGCAAAGGAGAACCAGAATTAGGAATATATCACGTATCACGTAAGCGAAAATATGTCGACCAGTCCAGTCCACATTTGTTTGCCCATCCTTTCTACGCTAGAAGTGCTAATTGTTCGGCGATAGATCTTGAAAGAATTATATGTACGCACTAAATTGAAGTGGTTGTTACAACTCCCACTCTCGTTTGCACGACACCGCATAATTCGCCGTGTCAACGTGTTGCCCATTTCTTGCGTAAATATGTGCACCAGTCGATCTGCACACATGTAAAAAGCAGCAGAATTCGGAAACACGAAAGCTCTCGCCGAGCAATTGATGACTTGCGCGAAGTAACTTGATCCTTAATTGAAAGGACGACATCTTTGCAAACGAGTTTGCTTTCGCTAAATCTGAAAGATACTTTATAATCACAATTTTTTTATTAATATAATCTCTATCGCATAGCAGAAAGGCAATACGTAAGTTAAGCGACAGAATTATTATGATTTATCGTATGGCGAATTGATTCTTTTCCACTCGATGTTTTTCTTTCACCACTCAAGAATTAAAAAATGATCCAAAATTTCTAGCATTTAAGGCTTAGAAACGGTCGAGCTTACCGCTTGGCGTAATCTAAGACTAAGACATAAAATTCCGTTTAGTTTGAAAAATACTGTACACAAAAATACCTAAGCGCGTTGACGCTTGTGTTTTTCGCGTTTAGATGAGTATCGAAGCTGCGACTACGTACGATGAAATCGATACATTTCTGCCGTAAAGAGAAATAAACGTGCCGGCCGATGACAAGACTTAGAAGTTGGGTTGGAATTGATTTTTTCACTCGATAGAATCCATCCTCCTTCGTTAAAAGCGTAAAGCTATTGTATTCACCTCCTTAAAAATCGGAAGAAACCTTTACTCTTGTCCGGTGGTGGTGCCATCAGCATTGGTACTTGATTTTTATGTGTAATGCGAATCTATATCAGAGAAACATTCTCATACAATTTGTTAAAAATAATGATATATATATATTGTATAATATTATAAGTTATTTTATATATACAGGGTGTTCGGTAAAGATTGTGCCAATACTCGTGAGCGGCTAAAGCACAGTAAACTGAGCAGAAATGTCCTTTACCATTTTTTTATAACGCTTAATAAAGAAGTTATTATTGAGTAAAATCTGGGCAATCAGTGCGGACTTTTAGTTTTTGACGCATGTCAGTGAGTCACGCTGTAGCAGTGCGCCACTATAAAAATCAGATTACACTACAGGTTGCGGACTCGGTTGCGGTTGAGGTTACGGTTGACAGTTGCGAATTGACCAATCAGCCAAGCTACTTTGCTTTGATTGGTCAATCCGCAATCATCAACCGTAACTTCAACCGCAACCAAACTCGTAGTGAAATACGGTCTTAACGGCGGAGCACTCACGCATACTCCCAGACACGCGGCTCAAAATCGATTGGCCAGATTTTATTCAATAATAACTCCTTTATTAAGCATTATAAAAAAATGGTATAGGACTTTTCAGTTTACTGTGCTCTACTTGTTCACGAGCGTTGGCCCAATTTTTATCGGACACCCTGTATATACCTTTTTATACATTGTATATATAATATTATAATATAATAAATTAAAAGCACAGAAAAATATCCATTCTAAATAACATTTATAATAGTTATACGGCATAAAACATCTTTTGATAAAAATTCGAGATAAATTATATTTATCATAAAGTTATATATGTTATCAAAGCAGAATCTAATTCCTGGAAATATATCTGTTCCGTTCTCTTTAACTAAACGTCCGATAAAACTTTTATCGCATGAAAAAAAAATCCCGCTATACATTCTGTCTATTATTACCGTACTCAAATGTTTCACTATTTCATTTCAGCTCACCGTGCAAGGACCTTGCATCCAAGGTTCGCCATCGATCTGCATGGGGAATCGTTTGCTTGTTTTGATGGTGACGCTGCTGCATTGGGCTAGTCTTCTACCGGAATGTCGCAATCCAGTCTTCACTTGACCCATATGCAAGCAGTTCTCCAAACCGATTACTTCTATGAGATTGTCCCCGATATCTGTCGGTAATAATTACGTAGTATTACATTGAAGAAGATGATTCTTTTGATATATTCTACTTCTGCTTATAATATTTTATGCGCGAACGAAATGCAAAAGTATATTCATTAGGTTGCTCGCGCAAAATCGATTATTTCTTGCACGTTGAATAAATAACTCACCTTGAATCGCGGCGGTGAGATCTACGGAATTGAAGCTACTGCTACTAAGTTCTTTGTCTGGTCGCTTTTTTCGTTTACCAAGACGATGCCGCGTGTGATGTTCACCCCAAAGATTCGAACCCCCGTGAGTGAAAGGAATGTTTAGTAATGCGACTCCTTGCAAAGATGGCCCGTGTGCCAAATCTAGAGGTGTACCGTCGCACTGCAATTGATGAAATGCATGTTACGTCACGAATTCCATTGATTCCATTGAATTGATTGAGTGATTACAAATTCATCTATTACGTATTCGAAATTAGTGTAGAACAGTTTCGGTAGATTAATTTATATATCTGAATATGATGTAGCAGGGGAGGTCGGGGCTGGTTACACCTTGGGTTGGTAGACTAATCATTGATAATTTTGCACCGAATGTCCGCCCGCGCGCGCATATGTGCGCGATCACCCTAACAATTCATTGTAGAAGTAAGCATCTCTTTTCCTTCAATTATAGATGCGACACCAAAGTCACATGTCGTTCCAGAGTCATAAAAGTATATCGAAAAATTGACTACGTAAGTAAATATTTTTTTCTGAGATTTTTTGCTTTTACGTTTTATATAGCTACAAAAAAATAAAAAAAGTCATAGCATTTTATAGCTATTTTAGAATTTGTTTATTAGACAAGTCATTAGAACCATTTTTGTTTAAATCCATAAATATTTAAAAGTTATGTAAAGGATTACATATAATAGTATTAGACATATAATAATGATTAGACTAATTTGTTATAAGAGAGAATGTAATATTACTACTATTACTACTATTACTACTATTACTAATATTTAAAAAGAAAATTATTTTGTTTCTTTATTATAAACGTGATTTTATCTTTCATTTGTTAAAGAATTTGTTTAGTTCATTCATATAATCGATATTTAATTTTAAAATATGATCTATGTCATCAATAATAATTAATTAACTTTATAATATAATATAATAACTATATAATAATTAACTTTATAATAAAACAATTTCCCTAATATTGTGCTATTTTATTACCGTTGAATTAAGCTGCAATCATATTCCTAACTGATTGCATCCGTATGTCAACCTATCCCATACTGTAAGTCAACCAATTCCGATCATGGGGTTGGTTGATCAGCGTGGAAGATATGAGAAGAATATTCAAATATATTAATTATTATCAAATTAAGGTAATTTTAAAAATTTAATCCAAAAGCCAAATATACGTTTTACAATAGGCAGACAATAATTGCTGCAATGATATTTCTTTCATATATTTCATTAAAAATTAAATATTGGAAAATTGGCCTATTAGCCCCGATCTCCCCTAATCTATTAATTGAAAAATATATTATTAACTTATGCTTACGATTATTTCGAGATCCTCGTGAAGATTTTTGCAACTGGCAGCAAATTGCTCTGTAGTTGCGTATTCAAAATACCACAGTTTATTTTTCATTCTGCTATTAAATTTCTCGGGATTTTTTTCCCTCTCCATATGAAACTTTACGCAAATGGCAGCATCGACGCCAACTGAGAAATAATTATTAATGATATTGTACGGTATACTATCTTGATTCGGTTTCTTCTCGTCCGTTTGATCCAAAACTTCTATTTGCCAGCGATCCATCATTACCTGCGTCGCCTTTTCTATTTTCTGCGAACCGTGTACATTTCGTGTAGCAAATTCTTACAATAATCTGATATGGCGCATAAATAAATCAGATATATTTTACAATAATATGTAAAAAAATTAAAACAATAATTTCTTACATAATTGGAATATTAAGTAAATCATAGCTTACTTTACCTTAAGCACTTTGTGCACTGCTTCTCCTTCATAACCACCACCCCAGCGTAAGCATCTTGCAAGATCATTTCCCGTACCGAGAGGTATAACGCCAACGGCAGGTTGTTTTTCAAATTGCACACGATCTGCATTAAACATTTGCAAAAGCAATGATTATAATGCGCAGTTGCCATTAAACATTAAATGAACGTTAATGATTTATTAAGGTACCATCGACATAAACTTATTTTTCATAATCGGTTAATCATAATCTATTAAATTCCATTTCTAATTGATATGGATGGTATTCGACTATAATTTATTATTAAATTTAATTCGTACAATTAATATTAGCACATAATTAATATTATCACAAAATTTATTAAAAAGCACCGCTATTATTCGCATTTTCTACAAATTTCAATTTCATTTCTATTCGTTTCACTCGTGTTTTACGATAAATTTATTTGAATAGTTTAAATAAAATAATATTTAATAAAACAAATATTTTTAATATTTAATGAAATTTTTTTCTTATAAAATAATAATAAATATTAAATATGATACTGTAATTAAATTACACGATGCATACCCATCGTTTCTAAAACCCAACCGACCGTTCCATCGCCGCCGCAACAGATCACTTTAAAATTTTCCACGTCCTTGAACATTTGCAGACCCTGCATAGGTCCACCAATCGCTAGATTATGGACTTGTCGAGGGTTCAAAATGTATTGAAATTTTCGTAGCATTCGCTCGCCTTGTCGGCCACCCGATTTTGGATTTATGAATACCAAGAGTGGCACAGTGTTCTCCGGTGGCGTAATTTGAAAAGACATAGCTGGTTGTTGATTCGACGAACTACCGCAGCTTAGAAAACCACCCTGTTAAATTCATTCCATTTACTTACAGATGGGTTGCATATATTCTATTATTATCCCATTAAATTTTGTTACTTTCTTTTTTTAATATTACTTTCTCTAAATAATAATTTTATTAATTAAAAATTTTCTGCTGCGTTTTAAAATTAAAATATCTTTTACAAAAAAGTTAAACAAATTATAGCTTCTATAAACTAATTAAACATATAAGCAGAGTAATATTTGATATAATATATTATTTCCTTTGCGAAAAGGAAAGACATGTAATGATAAAAGACAATTAATGGGGATCATTATATCGCACTTACGGAACTGACTGATGAGGAATCTTGACCGTGTTTGCTACCTCGTTTACTGTCCCTCGACAACGATCTTTGTCTATCCAGCACAACGGGACAAATCGCTGTAGGTGGAAGGATGTGTACTGCATGCTCGCCGAGCGTACATTCCGCTCGTACTTGCGACGCGCATCTATTATGCAACTGTAACATTCCCATGGACATATCCAGTTGTAGGTATTCTCACGCATATTTTGTCGCTTTAATTAATAAAAATCTTATATCTGTAACATTCTAATACGCGCGTAATATCTAAATTAAAATATTTTTACCTGCTTTATTTATATGATTATATAATTTAATTATTTGATTATATATAGAAGAATTTATTAACTAACTAAAACAAATATGAAAAAGGTAATATATAATACAATAAAATGCACAGTCCGTAAAATACTTTCTCTTTATATAGCGGAAAGTAAAAGTAGAACCGGGTATTTTTTTGGATTTGTCTTCCTACAAAAAATTAGAGAATAAAAAAAAATTTGCTGACTGTTAATAGTCTTTAGTAGACCTTAAGCAATGAGAAAATAAGGCTAGTTGCTGAAAAAAAATATTTGTTAAGGATAACAAGATTTTTTAGAGAAATCAAAATATCCGGTTTTGCCCTATCGGTGTGGTGTAAAACCTGGTACTCATTTGAACACATGTGAAACACCGTACAAGTCCAAAATCTAGATTTGTTTTAATCAAAATACAATACAAAGACGTGTTCTATTCAAACAAAGTCAGGATAGTTTTTTTCTCTTTTCATTACATGAAGTGTGTAGGTACTCGGTTTTGCCCCAATACGAGAAAAATAACAAACATGAGAGCTGTATATTCTGGCGTACAAAGTGACGATCAAAACTAGTACGATATACTCTCTAATATGTACAGAATGCAATGCTACATTTACCGAAGCAGATGCTCTGTGTAGAAAAAGTCCTTAACGGCTCGATTATTGCCTCGATATCGATCTTTTTTTGGTCCGAAAATTTTGAATTTCTCTCAAAAAAGAAATATGCACGTGCGCACTTACGGTTCATCTTAAAATAATAATGGTATCAATCTACACTAATAACACGTTAGCCGAAGATAGTAGCACTTATCATGAAGAAATAGAGGTATCCGCCTATCCTAGTTTTATCCTACTTTCTCCTATATCAATAAATTTATATACATTTTATAGCGTTTGAGCTTGAAACACCATATTTAGAATATTTTTCTATATTTTATATATTGCCAAAAATATATTTTAATTTTGGATAATTAATTAAAACGATATGATGTGATAGATTATCGCGTTGTATTCTGCGTTAGTATCATTTGGATTATACTTACGGTTAATTGGCACCATCTGCAGTGTAAACCGGTAATGCCGTTGTAACTTTTGATCGTCTTTCTGCACTTGGAACATTTCCCGTGGCAATTACCTTCGACCCAATGATGAACCATTGTCTGGGATGTCTTTTTGCTCTTGACATAAGTGGCTATACAGGAAGCGGGCGCTCTTTGCACGCATCTCTCGTGTACTGTGTATTTGCAAACTGAATCCAAAAAAAGAGAAATCTTGTCATTTAATGACGGTTGTATGTATTCGTTGATTTTGCGCACAAAATACGTACTTGTGCGTATCCTATTTTTAGAGATACTGAGTGCATTTCTCGTACAATTGCGTTTTACGCTAGCATAGCGAAATAGGAGAAATATCAGGGATTTCTTATACTCACAGACGCAACAAAGCCCTTTCTTGCCGAGACCAACCAGCATATTTAGACAAAGATTGCAATACGCCGGTTTGCTGAAATGCTTCAATCTCCATAGATGATTCCCATCCTCTTTCACATGTGAATCCAGACCCAGAAGAACCAAGAGAGGGATTGTCGTAAGACCACCTCGTTTCCATTCTTCCAATGAGACTGTACCATCCGCATCGTAATCAATCTCTATCATCATATCCTGTAGGATCTGGAATAAATTTCGTCTTCCATGTATTTATTCCAATTGCGACAGCTTCGACAAATTCCTCATAATTTTATTGATATCTTCTCAGAATAGAGAATTATTCATTGAATTATTAATAGGAAATTGTGATTGCGCAGTCTTCAGAATAGTCAACTAAAAGCAGTTTCTTTTCCTGCTTACCGGTTTCAGCTCTGTGACATCCCAACCGAGATATTCCGCGACATTCATCATTTGGTTTACGATACAGTCCATCTCCTAGACACACATGATAATAGCATTAATAACAACGTAAAGAATCGTTGCATTTATCGCGTGTATCATACAATATTTCTATTGACATTACGTTATATTAAACATATACGTCGACACGTCTCGCATGTGAAATTTATAGTCTTATTAAACTACCAATAAAAACCCTATATCGCTCATTAAAAAATGTGTACGAGCCGATATATTAATAATAAGATATATGATCATCCTCTTTTTTCAAGGTTTCGCAGCATATCGAGAACTACACGTGAGGTTTTAATATATCTTTAATTAAAAATTCATATCTCTTTTGGCCGCTTATTTGCTGTAGATCCGAATGAAAGCAGCGACTTCGCCGCATTTTTATTAACATCCGCTTTTTCCACGATTCCAACTATCGGCGCCGTGAATATTTATCAGCGCACAATTTGTACACCGTGATACGAATGATTTATTCAACATGGAACTCATTACGTCGACCATCGTTTTCCCGACATCCTTCTCAGCCGCAATTTCATGCGACCCGTAAATCGCGCCCCCGATGTATATCGTATATATGCCTCAATGCAATATGCACGCGTATCTAATCCCTCCTAAATGACGAATGCATTGAACACCTGACGTCACAATCAATCCTATGTACAATACTTATTTGATTTTCTCGAGATTATATTATCGAGATGATATATATTGTATATATATTGGAATATAAATGTTCTGGAACAATGAAATTTCTGTGTTAATTTTGTAAAAAAAGTAGGAATTTATCTTAATTATTTTAAATTAAAAAAAAATAAAATAAAATAAAGGAAATTTTTACATTTAATTATACTTTTTAATTTATCGATAATATTAATGTTAATGCTTATTTATTTCGTCAATTAGGACAGATTGAGAAGCACTGCTTACATTGCTGAATGTAATATAACATACGTGCCTTTATACCGATTATATTTTAAGCAATTATTGATATATACATTGCAATTAGATGTAATATTAATGGTCAAAAAAATTCCATTGTTATACATAAAATAACATTAGTCAATTTATCCATACAGTTTTTTGATCTTTCAATTACCAAGAGGTCAATGATGCGTATCACTAAAGCAACGGAAATTATATTCGTTCCATATAATTCACATTGTAACGGATCGTAGAGGGTACATGTCAATTGACGTGCCTATTATGGGTGCGGCCAACAGAGAGTATGGAACAAGTATTTATCTCTTCTATTAATATCACAACTAGAGCTATTCTATGCTGCTATTGTTACTTAAGTAGCAAAGGTCAATCTATTTTCGCCGTGGAAAAGTCAGTTTTGTCAATATCACTAAATTGGAATCAAAATTATTTTCATATAATTAATGGTAATATTTTTCATGCGTTATTTATTTATCTTTTGTAATTATTCCAACATTGCGCGATGACACGACGTTTATTCGATTTCTATTTCACAACAATATTACTCTGACAATTAACAAATATTTTCACTTTATGCAAGCGACGTTGTTAAATATTGTATTACGCGCACGTGTCATTGTGATGCACTCGCACTTAACAGATAACAATCACTCTTTACTCACGTTCGTGTCAAGGACACCATTTCCATCCGTATCATATAGCCGGAACATGACTGAAAAAAAAAGAAAGCATATGTCACCGAGTTAACGCAAGCCGAAATTGCCATGCAACAAGTTGCAGCTGCACTACAAGTTTAAACGGGATAGACTTGTAACAACTGTGGCAGAAAATCGAGGATGACTGCTGGCCGCGAGTCTCTTCATAAATTCTGTTTGTCATTCTTATTTTTTCTCGTATAGATTTCTCATTTTTTTCCTAACATTTTTCTAAAGTTTTTTGTTCGAAAAAATATATACGAAATTTTTTTTTTTTTTTTTTTTTTAATTTGTATCTTTTAATACATTAGTATTTAAATATCTTACATGTGAAGTCTTTTGATATCTTTTCGAAGATGCATATATTGAAAAAATTTATCTTTCGCGATTATTTAAGAAAAGCAAATATGGAATTTTTATAGAAAGATTAAATGTTCAAGCTTAATGATACACATGATGTTATATACTTCGCGAAACAATTTTTTCGCTATTTAATGTGTACATGAATGCAGTGAAATGTTGCTTCGATGAAGTTCTTCTAAAAACAAATCGGGCTCCGTTGCGATTTACATTTTGTTTATTCAAGAAACAATCGCCATATAACCATTATAGCGTTTTAATCTCGACCATAGAAAGCAACGCGCACCTATTTTAAAGCATTGTTGATCTTCCGCTAATGAATTATTCGGATGAAAGCTCGCGATGTTTCATAAATTTCAAGATGGTCGTTGTCTTTGTGGCAATTACGTACATTCCAGTTTATCCTCCGGTCTGCCGGCTTCCAGGAGAGAGAGATAACAAACGATGTCTTTGAGACTGACTTTAACAGATTGGACATCTATTGTGCTCTGCTTTCTGACAAGATGCCTCATCTCTGCAAAACAAAAATTTATTTTCAACTCAACTTGATATCATATTAGACAGCTTATACTTGTTGGTTAATGAAGTATAAGACAATTTAATATAATGTTATCTATAACATAACACAAATTGATGCTACAAATTCACAAATTAATTTTAGAGTGCACATTGCTATCTTATATATTCCGATATAAAGAAATATCAGACAGTTATAATTATATTAATTTACAGCGAGATCCTAATTACGTGTATTTCTCAAATTTTGTCGATAATATATATAATTAAATTAATTTATAAAAATTATTTATAATAAATTATGGTTAATTACCGTTAATTAATTGGTTCCATTCAGATTCGGTTAAATGCAATTTTAACCGGGATTTTCTTTGACATCGTATTTTGGAAGAGTCGCAATATTTTCGAATGTTAAAGCATCAAGATGTAGGATAAAAGGGAACTCGCCAGACTTATGATACGACTGATCTGTCCCGTATTTCGCGGAAAATTCGCGATTCATTCGAATGTTAAATCGGAACGGAAAATCCAGAGCGATTTCGGCAAGACGATCGAGTAGTATTTTTAGATAAATGTTCGCACAGACTTGAGTAATTGTACCTAAAAGTCTAAAGAAAACCTGTTGCTTCGAGTAAACCAGCGCGCTGTTATCAATATACCAGGTGTGTCGGTAATTCCTTTCCGGTTTTTCCGGCAGATGACACTAGCCATAAGTATGAAATGTTATGA
>JBCEZX010000075.1:8538841-8552205 GCA_039654345.1 Cataglyphis cursor
GTGTCCAGTTTTAAATAGTTAAATTTGCTTAATATATGTTAACCTAAGTTGCATATATATAAATATATATATATATATATATATATGATTTAGATATATATAAATTTTCTAATTAATAATATTATTTGATTATTAAATTTCAAAATATGGAAAATTTGACTATTAAATTTCATATATTAACACGTCCAGATAAAAAATATAAATTGTGATGATATTGAAAAATATTGTTTGATTTATGAAATTAATTTAGAAATTGATTTAGAAATTAAAATGTGTATTATCTCTAGTACAACATATTTTATTGCAATTTTGATTATAATATAACAAAATAGATATACGTAACTTGCTTCTATAAATATAATATAAATATGATATAAATATATGAATAATATAACAATATGAACAATAATATGAAGAACAATATGAATAATATAATACACTATATAATACAATAATATAATATGAATATATATAAATATTATATATAATATAAATATATAAATATGTAAGATCGATAATTATAATTATTGATAATTGTAAGAGATTGATTTCTGATTTCTCTTTGTACTATTCTCTAACATAACTCTTCATAAACATAAATAATAATAATAATAATAATAATAATAATATTAATAATAATAATAATAATAATAAAATAACAACAAAAATATGCGAATGCGACATTGGTAAAACTCATATTGCTTTTGAGGATATTGCGGTATATCGAGGACGTCGCATTTGCACAATCGCATAACAAATCATTTTATGAAATAGAGCACATTCGCTAAGCGAGGGAATATTCACATGAATGGCACAGGAGGCAGCCATTAAGCTTTAGGGATAGAGAGCAAGAGAGAGAGAGAGGGTGAAATTCAAAGGGAGGGAAACGAGGTCATCCTGAATGGTTACGTAAGGGTGCGGTAGTGACGTCAGAGCAGCGATGACGTCATTGTGAAAGCGTCATAACTGCGGGAAAAATAGGTCGCAAACGGAGAAGGTGAAAGCGAGAAAGAAACAATCCCGACGCATCTCTCGTTCGTTCGATATTGACAAATGTATGTTCTCAATTAAGTAAAAAAAAATGATGTTATTTGGTAGACTTATTTTTTTGAGATTTTAATTTTATAAATGACAATCTCTCTTAAATTTTTTTTAGAAATTTTCTAGGTAAAAAAAGACAGTAATATTAAAAAAATTCTTATTTTTGAAATAATTGACTTTTCTATATATTGTAGAATATAATAATAATTTAAATTTCTACTTTTATATTTTAATTACACATACATTTGACTTTAATGAAATTTTTGAATTCGAGAATTAATTATTACAATATTTGATATTGCGAATGTAAAAATTACGGAAGAGAGAACTTTCAGTAAAATTTTCACTGAAAAAAAATTCATTTCTTTGAAGTATATTCAAGAATAAGTGGGCAACTTTTTAAAAAATTTTAAGAAATTGTCATTTAAATTAAAATCTCAGAAAAATGTGTCATTCACAAAATAATACTATGTGATATCAAACGGGCGAAAAGTGCAACGAGTTATATCTTTCTTGCACTTCCGTTTGCTGAAAAATATATAGGAACAACATAAAAGAGAAAGAAAGCAAAACGATGCGTTTAGCTTTTTACATCCATGCTTATATAAAACATGTATCGATATATTTATCAATGTCATGATAATTTTCCGAATCCACAACACCACGAAATCAATCGATTTTCATGAATAATTTATAAAACAACATTTGCTTACACTTTGATCGTGTTCAAACATACGACGAGAGTATCGACGGCTTTTATATATGTTGAGCGGGGCTATGCAATAAAAATAAACATGCTACTAACGAAAATACCAAAGCAGATATCCTATGGCAGCTTTGAGCATTCGAAATCGCGATTACTGCAACTGTACCATATCTTCCCCAAGATCAAAAATAGCAATTGACCCCGATCGCGATTAAGTCTATGTTGTATTGCGAATAGATAAACGACGATATTATAGTCCGTTCTTCATTCTTTGTTCCAGCATTGTTTACATCAACCAAGGTTAATCAAGTATTGAGTTAATCAAGTCAATTTTTTATAGCTCTCTATCATAACCACGTGTTATTCTGCCTTTCATACGAGTAATATTAGTGTTTAAAGTGTCGTTATTGATCTTATCTCGTTATAGCAGAGATATATAATGTTATAGCAGTTATATATACATTTCTCAAATAATGACAATAAGTTTAGAGCATCAGAGTTTTTATACGAACAATAAAATTTAAATATAACTTCTCCAGAGGTATTAAAATTTTACAACCAAAATAATTTTCTTATGTTTATGCGTGTGTATTGAGAAAGATATTATTCTTTATTCATCCATAAAAGCTTTTACTATGGCGCGAAAAAGAGTTTACTATCATTGATGTCTCTCGATACATGTAATAAAATAAGTTGAACCTCTGTAATGATATCCCCGGTTACATTCAATGCAGATCGAGCTTTTCATCTCATATGTGTGAACGGTACTTAAGAGCAGCCTAACATGCTCGTATACACACTGCGATCGTAATCATTGGATAGGGGGTGGGTCGCAAGATAAACAATTTAAGCATCAGGAATAGCTCAATTGTCCATATACCTGGTTATAAGAAGACCCTAAAGGCTGCTCTCGAGGCGGGGTGACTTCAATTAAAAGCTCTTACGCCGCGGACCCACACCCTGCTCAAACATAATAAACTTCTCACCCTCACCTCTTTGTACAATCCTCGCCACCAGGATATATCACATTACACACATTTTTTTGCGCGCCTCCTGCGCTTTATGTATACATGGCGTTCTTTACGCGGTTTACAAATGACCGTGCTGTAACTCGTAGCGCTTGCTATATATCCATTTCCGGCGCAAACGAGCATATATAATAACTCATATCCGTCCTTTCCCTATTTCGCTTTTTTCTATCCCTAAAAAATGGCTTTTTAGTGAAAAATTAAATAACAAGTCTCATTTTTTTTTCTTTCAAAATTTTATTTTATTTTAAATATTAAAGATATTTAATATTTTTATATTTTGATTACCGTAAATTAATTTTCCAATATTTTTAATTATTTAGATGATAGATTTAAATTAGCTGATATTAATTTAAATGTAACTCGCATTCCAATTGGCTATATAGTTATATAATTAATAATTAACTATTTTTAATTAATAAAAATTTAATTTTGTTATGCATCTAATTGAAAATTATCCGAATTATGTAAAGTTTAATGTAATGTGCCGTAAAAGTTTCATTAATTCATTAAAATCATCAAAAAAAAAGAAAAAAAATAGATATTAAAAATATTAAGAATTTTAATTTTTTTAATTATATTAACAAAAAAAATAAAAAGAAAATAATATTAAAAAGAAAATAATGTTAAAAACATAATGAAAAAAAACATTTTTTCAATTTCTTTTTATATCAGAAAAAAATGGTTTTGTTTTCTTTTTACATCTGTCACACTAATGCAGAGAATAAGTAAGTTTAACTATGTGATCATATTTCGAAAAATTATTGCCACATATGTACTAATCTTATTTTCTATTTGTGCTATTATTATCGCTGTTACATATCATTGCGGAGACAAATTGATCGATGTATTAAGATTACTAGTTATAGGAGATTTTCCAGTCAAATAAACTTGTTAAATATTTTTATTTTATTTAAGAAAAATATATATATTTTTTTGCTGATGTTTAATATTTATTGTTTTTAATAAGTCCATAAATAAAGTAACAGCTCCATCAGATAATTTCAAAGCAATAATTAAAACGGTAATAATACCGACGATAATAAACTGATATTTGTTTTTATAATAATATTTTTTGACAAAATAGCGCAAAAGGTCAACATTCAAAAATCACCCATTGCGATTGCTAGCATAATAGTTTCTTTTACGGAGTTAAGATTTATTTTGGAGTCTGCTTCTCGTTATGGAGCTCATTTAAAAGTTTCGAGCTTTTCTGATATTTTCTAATTTACAGTTTGTATGCAGGAGCATCTTACATTTCGCGCGTAAGAGAAAGCTTATTATTTTATGCCACGCTTCTCGATCAGATTTATATCTCTTGTGTTCTACTTGGAAACTGCAAAGTCAGTTTCATTGTCGTGTGTGGGGCAGCCTCTTCGTCTTGCACAAGTTCGTAAAGACATATCCGATTGTCGTATTCGATAGAGTGTTGCAAATCAGATGGCTATTCTATTGATTCAATTCAATATGATATCGAGTCTTTATGGAGCGAGTCTTCGACTCGTCGCCGTCTGTTGGCGATCCAAGTTTTGTCCAAATAAATCAGTTACACCTCGCGCATCGAAATTACCATTTATTTATACACTGCCAAGGGAGATAACGCGTTCACCAAATACAATTTTGCATATGTCGCATTTTCATTATTTATTGCACTTTGATTACGTAAATCGAATTAGCTTTATGTGTTTAACGTCGTGTTTCGCTCTATGTTATCGTGTAATGAGGTATTAATTCCTGTATTCAATGACGTTCGTATACATTCATGCACGTTGAGATACTAAGTATTTCAATGTCAAATGTCAAGTTTTTAACTCCTACTTTCAAGGAATTTATCTCGTCAATTGCGCTCACTAATATTTGCTATTCAATACTATCTTGATTAACAATAAGATAATTTCTTTACTAATCCAATGTGAATTCAATTTCTGTGGACTAAGACTTCCATTTTGACAACTCTTAAAAAATGATAATTCAAAAATTCACTCCTCAATGCTAAAAAAGATATAAAATATTAAATATCATGAACTGTCGATAAGCAAGATTCAACTTTTGTCACGTTTCACAAATATTATTACAGGTAATATACCGCTTTTACTTTAAAAAGTTTTATTATAAAACTTTTATTATTTTATCAGAAAAATATTTAGTGTAATTAAATACACGTGATAGATAATACGCGGCAGATAATAAAGGTATCTTCAAGTTTTAACATCTCAACGCAGATATGTTAAATTTGTGATGAAATATTATAAAATGTCTTTGACTCGATTCAAAGTATGTGATTTTATTACGTTCTTTTACCGAGAAATTAAATAGAATATGTATGTTGAACGACGGGGTTAAGGTTCTCTTTCTATCTTTAAACACAAATTTCTTCTTGTTTTCATAAAATTGTAACGAAACATACGTATTTTATCTACTCTTCGGGCATGATACGGCATGTGTAATACGCTACGTCATCCCTTCAAAGAGTTATTGTCTGCCGCAGTAAAGGAAAGCTTGCATTTTCCACTACCGTAAATTCTAAAACAAAACGGTTGAGTAAAGCGTAATACTGCAAGAGAAATTATAGAAATTTTTTAATGTTATTTATTCCGACAATCATTGAAAAACATTTATATACAACTAATTCGATAATTTAATCTACGACGTTAAACTGCCAAAAGATTAATGTTCTGATGCACACCATTAAATTTTCATTTGCTATTGAATTTTCAGCTTATCTATAAGTTAATATGATTTAAAATGACATTTAAATTTGATATATGACTTACGCTGCTAAATATAAATTAAAATAATAATATATATCATGATTATAAAATATATTTAATAAAAACATATATGCGTGTGCAAGAGTATGCATTTCTAAAGTAGAGAGAAATTTTAATTATTATTTAATTATCCTATTATTACAAATATGTAATTTTTAATATAAATGTCATGATCAATTCATCTCTTTTTCAAGATGAGGATTTGCATATGATTATGCATATTTATATTACCTTATAGAATGAGCTTATATAATTGTTATTTGTTTATGAATTGAGTTAAATAAATAATGTATAAATAAAAAAATACTATCATTATTTCATGTTTTTTTAAAAGTATTTCTGTCTAAAATAAGTAATCTATACGGAGTGACAAATGTCCGCTAAGAATAAAATATTAATATTACCGAGAATGTCAAACCATTCTTTCGTAATATAGAATTTATAAGATTTGTATGTGTGTGAAAGAGCAAATATTATATACCGCAGAATTCCTACGTTGACATTTCAAAGCATTGACATGCAAACTTGTATTCAAAAAACAATTATTATTTTTCGCTCATCATTCTACATTAAGAGATTTCTTTTCTTCGAAACTTTTCTTAACAAGACGGATATTTTGACTTTGTATATGTGTGCATTATATATTCATACATTAAAAAAGAAATATTCCAGAAAAAAATACAACTTTATGTTTCAATTTTTTGCAACAGTAGCAGTTCTTATTGTTAGTTAAAATTTAAGTAGTATAAGTCAAACTTATTATTGTTTCGCACATTTAAAAAGTTTCAAAAGAGAATGAAGATAGGGTGTCTATAAAGATTGTATCAACTGAATAGATAGAGCGCAGTAAACTGAGTAGATCCTTTATTATTTTGCAATTTTTTTCCAAGAATTATTGAAATATTAATTAAAAAGGATTAAATAAGTATTTTACGCTGTTAGACTGTATACGGTATATCAACAACGAGTGTCACACGGCAAAAAAAAAAAAAGATTTTTATTACCAAATTTTTCGTTAACAGTTTACGATAATTATAACAAATTTGTCGATTATTTAATAAAACGTAGAGTTCAACGCGTTATCCTAAATGAACCAACATAATGATCTTAATCACAGTACATTAATATTTATGTCATAATTTTAAATATGCAACAATCATAAAAAACGGTTAAAAACCAAATACGATATTAAATTGAGTGCTCTTCACAATACATCTCCCGCAAAGCCGTTTGGATTTATAAACGATATGTCAATTCATATTTTCTTACAAATAGGCCGTCACATCAAAATTTTTTTCAACGCGAATTTGGAGTGTTTACACATAGTGTTGTTGATTGGTCGAGTTTTTGTAAAATAATTATTAATATATTCGCTTTATTATTATTATATATCTTCTCCGTTCACATGTCAAATTAAAAAAAAAGTGTTTTATAGTTTTATTTTATTATAAAATGAATAAATATAAAATTAAAAATAAAAATGAATATCTATAATCGTATAAGTTTCCTGATGCTTAGTAATAGTCGCGCAATCGTAATTAACTGTGTTTTTTCGCGAGTGAATCTTGAGTGTTATCAAAAATAAATAAGGAAAAAAAAAAACCCGAAAACACATAACGGCAGAATAACTATGCAGTAAGTAATCTATGTATAATTTCATTAATTTGTCATTTGTTTTTTATAAAATTAATTGCTTTTCTTCGCGATAGAGACGCAATTTGTTGCTAATTTATTGTTTTAATCTAGAATTTGCTATTGTTTGCAAAATAAATTTAAAACATAATCGTAAATGTTTCAACCTCTATATAGCTATAAAATAAAATATGCTACAAAATATAGCTACAAAAATAAAATAAAAAATTAATTCTGCTTTTTTTCGATTTTGATATTAAAAACATTCTCGAATAATTTGTTTTCATTTATATCAATGTCGATTTAGTGCTTTATGATTTGTCATTTGATTACTTTATTGCACCATATGATTATAGTATTCTCTAGTTAATACATATTTATTAAAATTTAATATTTTCAAAGTCTATTTGTAATATCATTGTAATTAAGCATTGCAATTAGCAAATACTTTTGATGCCTTTTTTTGTTTTTTTACGATTTGTTTTTCAAATTACAATTCATTGGCAATGTTTTTTTTTTATGGAAATGTTAGTTAATGTGTATGAAATCAGTATGCACTACCTTTAATAAATAAATTTTCTGCTAATTGATAGGAGCAATAAATTTGAGATTAAAGCAAAAAATTAGCAACAAATTATCATTTAATTAAGCCATATGCCCGAATTCGATTTCTCGATGAACTATTAACGAAGATCGGCGATAGTCTTATCAAAGCGCGTAACGCAAAAAGGAAGCAATACGCGCTCAGTTTCCGTGAGTCTGACAGGCGAATATACATATTTCATCTAAATATACAGTACGCTGCCTGGTCCGTGCTCCCAAAATAACCGACCGCTGCGTTTGTTTTCGCAATGACGACTATGCGGTCGTACAATTCCGTACGCATCTGACGTGGTATTTGTTTGCGTGCAGGAGCGTAATGCGACATGTTGTTGCGCATACGTATGCGACAGACACAAAGTGGAAAGCATGCGTGCACAAAGGAATCGTAAAGGAATCGCGTCCTTACACAAGATGTATTTGTCCAATAACGAATATTAAAATCTTAAATTCAAATATTAAATTCCGATAGAGCGATCCAAAAGACTTTGTCGAGATTGCATAGAAGAGAGAAATAGGAAAATATAGAAAATTTCGTAAATATAACGTTAAATAAAAATTACGATATTATTAGATTACTTTTGATTTTGATTAAAAATTAGCGAATTTTTAGACGAAAGAATTTATAATAATATATAAATGAAAAAAATATATAAATTTATAAATAATTTAAAAATATATTAATTTAAATATATTTACTTTTTCATAATACATAATGAAAAAAATATATAAATTTATAAATAATTTAAAAATATATTAATTTAAATATATTTACTTTTTCATGTGAATTATTTGAGGCTCTTTTTTTTCTTTTTTAAACTTCCGTAGTTAAGGAAATTATCGTCAGGATGCGAAATATAAAACTGGTTTAAGCACAGATGTAAGGGCAGATTATATTCAAATATCGTCGGCGAGATGGATCCAGCTGCAAAAAAATGGAGCAGAGAATGATAATTTTTTTAGAATGATAATTTGAATACAGCATAATCTGACGATACACCCGCTTTATTTCTGCTCGTCCATCTACGCCAGAGATCAAGGTATAAACTGCGTATTATGCATCACTGGATTGGATGAGCCCAGTCATGACACGTGGAATACATATACATATATGACAGCTACGAAAGCACATTGCTGATGAAAGAGATATATCGGCATACATATTATACAGATTGCATTTAATGCTTTTTTTATTAATATAATACTCATATGTCAAAATAGTTTTTCTATAACATTATTTTTAAAATGTGTGTATAATTCCGAGATTTAAAAAATATATGATTCCAGAACACCTTTCATGCGCGTAATAAAAATAATAAATCTCTCTTTCTTTCTACGATGTATATGTGCATTTTGCTATACTCGATATTATATAGAGTGTACGTCGTGAAAAATGGATTGGTTAAAAATATGTTAAAATACAAGGGTAATATGTTATCTTTATAGCATTATTTAAAACGCAAAAATTTTGATATATTTTGGGGCGAGATTTATGACCTGTATATATGAATAAATTCTTTTTCTAATTGACAAAATCATTATATGAGAATAAAAAGATTCATTGTTTTGTATACGCGAAATCTTCTTGCACAGTTTAGGAATAGTTTAGGATATACAAAACTGAGTAATTGTATAAGATTAATTTATAGAAATTATTAATGTAGCTTTATTGTATATAAATAAATTATAAGTTTAAATAGATTGTGTGACGTCGCACCACAGATGCAATTGCGAGTGCGTCGACCTCAATTTCAACCTCATCCTGAGCAAGCGCTGAACTGCAGATAGTGACGTCATTGATGAAATCCCCCTTTTGTATCCATGGAAACAATGACGTCATACTTTTACATAATACATACAGCAAATTTTCGAAAAGGTCAATATTCCACAAAAAAATATACGTATTTATGTATATATATTTATAAGTATATATAATTTTTTATAAAGTATATAAAAAATAAAAATAAATGAAAATAAATATGTATAACAAATTTTCTTGTTTCTTTTAAATATGAAATTATAAGAATAATTTTATCAAAAATTTATAAAAGTTGTAATGCTTAGAATGATAAGAAGTTTCTCAAGCCATCTTCTTTTTCCTCTGACAATAAGATGAAAGAAAACATCATATTGTAATGCAGAAAAGAGATTAAATTAACTCAAATTACAACAGGCTTGTCTTATCTATGCTTTCTCTTTTTCTTCATTTTTCTGGTATTTTCTTTTATTTTCTATTGCTTATCCGCTTTGTTAATGAAAACTTTCCATTATGCGAAACTTTAATCCGAGCAATCTGAAGAGAAAATCCTACTTTACTTGAATTTACATATTTAAATGTAACACCCAATAACATCATATAACGACAGTTCTTGCGTGCCTTATCTTGCAAATTGTACAATCGGGAAAATTTATTTTCTTATCAAAATATTTTTAAGCTACTTGAAATGACAAAATAATTTAAGAAAAATCACTCTTTAATTTTCCTATGATAGAATTCGAGTTTCGAATAATAATATTAGTATTTTTTTTAACATACTTTAAATATATCGAATTGACAGTTATTTAGCCGGTAAATAACTTTTTACTTTGATTCGTTACGAGTATAATCGGGCAAATGTTGCACAAGATAGCGAGTGAAAAAAAAAGGAAGGCAGCTCCATTTTCCACTCGATTCTCGTTTAATACCGATCAAGTTGAATCGATCGGGCCGGTCTTTTACAATCTCCTCACTCTCGTCCGGCAATAAGCGGAAACGATGGATTGCTCGGAATGTAATGAAGAAAAGGGATTAGATTGGCGCGGATCAGCCGACGAGTGCCGCTTTAATTCCGCGTTTCGTCCTTCTGCTTGGATAAAGACGCGCGCACGGCTAGCCGAACAGCACGGCAAATATTTTCTTGTGATGTCGGCGGAAAGGTAGTGAAGGAATTTTATCGCGTATGAAGACGAACAGCGGAATACAGTCTTCAGGCTTTTGCGCGTATACTTTTCCTCGGTTCTGTCTCTCTCTCTCTCTCTCTTTCTCTTTCTATCTCTCTCTCTCTCTCTCTCTCTATCTTATTCCTCTTTTTCACACCATTTTCCCTTCACTGAGCTTTCGACTTCGAGAAAGGTGGTACGCATCTTCCGTCTCGTTCGACAAACGAGAAATGCCGCTCCTCTTGCTGGAGGTGCGAGAAATTTCAACCTTGATTACGGCGATACAAGTTTTTTTTGTTGCTCCAATATGTGACTCACCGTTCTATCGGCGTTGATTATTACATCAGGATATCAAGGGCTTACCAATGGCAACGTGACAGATTCGTTCTACTGAACGCGATGGAGCTGTTACACGTGTTTTCATGCCGCTGTACGGCCGTTACAACAAAACGCAGGAATATTACGGCTGCATCTGAATGATTTATGACCTCGAATATGTGCGTGATCGTACACACAACGTGTACTAATGACGGTTTGCTTCAAAAGAGGTCTGTCTAATTAAGGATCAGGTTCGCGTGCAGAGATGTAATTTTCAAACTTAGCCCTAATTGTATTTGGTTCTTGTTCCACCTGAAGATGCTTGAAAATTTCACACGATTTCTTACAATAATCTTAAATATAAATTATTCATACAATAAGAAACATACAATGAAACGTGCATGGGGCAGGCGCGTATACATCTTAATGTATAGGATAATTGAAAAAGTCCCCCAAAAAGATCTTTTTTTTTTTGTTGTTCGAAAATATTCCATCATTAATATTTCATCAT
This sequence comes from Cataglyphis cursor, assembly GCA_039654345.1. NCBI lineage: Eukaryota > Metazoa > Arthropoda > Insecta > Hymenoptera > Formicidae > Cataglyphis > Cataglyphis cursor. The sequence continues at coordinate 8,550,368 of JBCEZX010000075.1, forward strand.
TTGCATAAAATTATTGACAAATATCATTAGAATAGTTAGAAAATTTCCTTGTTAAAAAATATGCTGGTTAAAATTTTTGTATTAAATATTTAACATATTTATATGTTAATTTAACATATTATTATTGTGTTAAGTGAACTCAAATATTAAATTATTAAAATGTCTGAAAAAAGTGTAAAAATGTAATACAATGTGCACGTATTTTTAATTTTATTTTTAATTGTACATAATAAATATGTTCCGTATCATTGATAAGCTGATAAGATTTATCTGTCAAATTTTTAAAAAGAAAAAGATCTTGATTTTATTTTACAATAGGAATGACAGTAACTACAGAGCGTTAATAACATTTTTCCCAATTAATTTTAGCATTAAAAATATGGTGATCTTACACAAAATATATTTCAAATTACTTTGAGGTTTGCATTTATTTTGTGTTAAAATATTAACATAGTATTAATATTAACATAGTATTAATGTCATCATTTAACATTCATATTATGTTAAATTAATACAAAAATTTGTGTGAATTGTTTGGGACATGTGATATCTGTTAAATTTAATACACATTTTTTTTAACTGTGTACGTTTATAATATTCCGTGGAATGTTAAACTCTCATCGTTGAATAATAGAACGTGGGCGAGGCGAAGTTTTCTCTGCAAACTCAGCAATTGCTCTTTCCGGAGCGTTTTCATGTAACAGATATATTCGCTGGAAAAGAGTTGTGAATTATACAGCTCTCTCTTTTCCTCTCTCTCTCTCTCTCTCTCTATGAGAAACCTCATTCGAGCATCCGGCAATACAAGTTTTTCTTTATCGTTCGCGTGTTTTATTGCCGCGATGTTTACGAGTACCGGTTCGCCTCTCGACATTTTCATCGTCCGCCGTTTATCCCTTTGACACTACGATATATCTCTCGTCATTCGACACTAACGTCGAATTGATAGCCGCTGTATTTGTACACTTGCAAATAATAGTGTGACGCTACTGTCAATCGATCTTTTTTCTCAATTACGTGAAGTAATTTTGCGGGCGCACAATCACTTGAAGCGGGGTTTAGCATAACTAGATGCAGTTATGTAAAAGTGAAGCTAATTGATTACATAAAATAGATGTTCGTTTTTATCCTCGTATACAAAGTGTCCCAGGATTACAACACCATCTACTAATGACAAATTCTTGAGATTATTTTATTATTAAGATTTTAATTTATTAAGATTTTAAGAATTTTTTTTCTGTAAAAATATCAATATATAATAATAATTTCCGTATAAGCGATTCAAAAAGAAAAGCTTTTTGCAAACTAAACTTTATGGAGAGTTAAAACTACATTCTTTAATTAATTTCAGATAGAATTTATTTTAATAGAGAAAGAGAGAATTTTAAGTTAAGGCTTAATTACAAAGATATGTTGAAGTAATTGGAAACTTGCAAAAATTGATGACCTCTCTCGGCATCTTTACTGAGGAAAAATCGCCTCCAAATGATCTCAAGAATCTACCATTAGTAGATGGTGCAGTAATTCTGGGACACTGTATAAAACCTATTATTTAGTAACAGTTTATTACAGTGCTATTTTTTTAAATCTTATAAATTTTACATTAATTAAAATCAAAGTTTTTATGAACATTTAAAAATAAAAATCTGAAATTTGCATAAAATGTTAAAGTAACATTTTATGCAAATATTTATATTACTAAAATATCAATTCGATATAAATTTTGATTTTTAATATGCTTCTATTATATAAAAATTCTAATGATACCAGGTGTGTCGGTAATTCCTTTCCGGTTTTTCCGGCAGATGACACTAGCCATAAGTATGAAATGTTATGAT
>JBCEZX010000075.1:8554867-8578731 GCA_039654345.1 Cataglyphis cursor
TATATATATATATAATGTTTTAACAATGTATTTATACATTGTATATATTTTAACATATACACACAGTATATATTTTTTATTGTAATAATAATTTTAGTCATTAAGATTTAAAAAACACACAAAAAATTTATTTAGAAAGTGCATCAAATTTTTGAAATATTTTTTTTATTTGAAATTTTAAACAAAAATACCTGGAAGGTCAGGGAATTTTTTTTGAAAGATTTGAATAAACATTGCATCGGTTCTCTCTTTTTACAACATTTCAAGTATCAATATTACCGGATATATATTCGTTCTCTGTTTTTTTTCCATTGTCTTATTCAATGAAATTTGAGAAAAAATATTATTCAAATTATATAATATTATTATGAAATATTCTTTATAGAGAAAAAAAGACATTATATAGGATAGGCCATTTTGATCAATCTACTGAAATATTTCAGAGCCCGTAAAATAAAAATGTTTCAAAATTTGTTAAGGGGTCATCTAATCATATTTTTTATTGAATATTCTTATAACCTTTCTTGAGACCTTTTTAAAACATTATAATAAAGTATTTTTTTATTAAGTATTTTTTGAATTATTTTATATCTTAATTTGATATATTTTGATATAAAAACCAAATTTTAATATAGAAACAAAAACAAAATCTCGTAAAATATTTAGTTTTCGATAATCTTATTGTAATATTTTTATGTACAAAATAACAAAACAAATTAATTAGTGAAAAGAAAAAAATTGTTTTTAAGAAAAAGTACTTATTTACTTATTACAATATATTTTTTTAATTATTTGTGTTTTTCATACCAATTGATTTGTCTCATTATTGTGTAAAAATATTATTGTATGATTATCAGAAACTAAATATTTTACAAGATGTTTTATTTTTCATATCAAAATATGTCAGATTAAGATATAAAATAACTCGAAAAATATTTTATTATAATGTTTTGAACAGGAAGAGATCTTAAGAAGGATTATAAGAATATACAATAAAAAAGATCATCATCAGAACATCAAACAACTTTTGTCTGAAACATTTTTTTCTTAAATTTAAGGGCTTTGTGTGAAATATTCCAGTAGGTTAATTAGAATAGCTCACTCTATACATATATGTGCTCTCGACTGTCATCATACGACTAATGATAAAACGAAGAATAGCGAGTCTTGTTTTAATGCGCAGTATTTTTGTAGAAAATGTTAAATTTTACTTTCTCACGAAGAAAAACTGTAATAATTATTAAATAATTATATTGGATAAACATATCTAAGAAAATTAAAATGAGAAAAACGTACTAATGAGAATTTCGTCCTTCAAAAAAATAAATTACATATAAAATAAATTTCTTAAGCGGAATTTTTTTTATATGTTCCACCGATAAGGCAAGCAAAGATGTGATAGCACATAAAAAATTATCGTAAATAATAGATTTGATCCGATGACCAAGGAAAAATCTGGACAACGATATTTTACGAGTCGAGTTTTCGGAAGCTATGAGCATCATAAAGCGATAGTGTGAGTTTGGCACAAAAATTTTGCTTGATGATAAATAGCTTTTTTAAAGAAATATAGAGGGTACAGTACACACACACACATACACACATATATTTCTTGGCCGACGTTGTGATTTGCAATATTTATGTTGGATTAGATACAATGTCGGTCATTAATTGTGAAAAAGCAGAAAGAATTTATATAAAATTTTGTACAAAGTTTACATGTGAGTCCCTTATATGCTTAACAATTTTTTCGATCAAAAATAAATATTGATTTGTACTAAAAAAGGTTTTAATATATAAAAAGGATCAGTTTTACATAGATGGATTTAGTAGAATTTTCTTTAGTTAAATCTTCACAAACATGTACACATCGAAATTGAAAATTGATGCAAAATATATCGCGCCATAATTAAAATTACAAAACAACATCAAATTTAATTCTGCCATTGTATTATTTTTGAAACTTAACAAGTCCTGATTCTTCATTCAAGGGATAACACCTTCGTCCAACTTAAGTGAGCCGAAGAATGCATCTTTTTTAAATAAAAAAATTTTTATTTATCTTCATGGACATAAAATGGTTTAAACAACTTATAAATATTAAATCATGCGTTTATTGATGGAGATGGCCAATATATCGTCACAATAATCTCTTTTCATCACGTAAATAGTATGGTGAGTGAATTTTCCTTAAACGGAATCCATTAGATATCCGCGATTCAAGACCGGTCTGGAAAATCTTTTGGAAGACCAATCTCTTCTATTTCCTATTTGTGTTACATTTGGACCAATGGTCGATTCAGTCGAGCAGAAATAGAGAGTTTCTCTCTCTCTCTCTCTCTCTCTCTCTCTCTCTCTCTCTCTCTCTTTCTCTTTCGATCATCCCAGGAATAGGTATCTAATCCGTTTTTGAAACTCTCCTCTTCGCAGATTTATGTGTGCGTATGATGACGCAGTGACCTCGACGTATGTAGTGTCGGCTCTTTGTCGCATCGCCGATACGTTTCTCTTTCAGTGCGTCAGAGATGACGTCACGTAGCTAGGCAACCGCACCCTTGCGGCCCACGTTTTTCCATGCCTTATGTCCCCAGCAACCGTTTCTCATTGCCCTTCGTATTTATGGGCCGAAGGACGAGCTTAGGGAACGTGTGCATATATGGGACGATAACTCGATAAGAAGATAGGAGACCATAATTCCTAGGATCGTCGAATGAGGATGTTATGTCGGGGATGATCGCTTGAAATATGCTCGACAACATTGCGATAATATAATGTAATCACGGCGTCTAATTTGATATCGTTATGAAGTTTGCTTCAAAAGTTTGAATATGGAACTTTCACGCGATAACGATAATAGATCTACATTGTATAAACTAAAGATAAATTCTTGGTCAGAAAACAGATTTATTTTTCATTCTTCATCTTTCTCTCTTTGTGTAAAATTATAGACAAAGAAGAAATAGTTTTCAACAGATTTTGGGAAGCGAGCGTGTGAAACAAACGACGATGAACGCGGGAATGCCAAAAATTAAACATCAATTTTACATCAATTTTATTTATTTTCTTTCCTTAATTGGAAAAGATGCGCTTATTATCAGGCATTGTAAAATCAAAATCGTTAACTGCTCTCGCAATGAAAATCAAATACATAATCGATTTGTCGCGATAACGTTAGATGCAGAAAGATGCATTACTGGAAGTGACATCGATAATGTGATCCTAGGCAACGTGTCAGAGCATTGATATATGTCCTTGTCCGTTGCCGACCCTCGTAAGGGACTCTCTTCGCCGAGAATATCTCGTTCACAAAGCTTAATATAGAAACTGTAGCACCCCTTCCGTCTTGTTGTTCGTCGTTGTTTATCCGTGTCTGCACCCTATGCGGCTATATACATATATGTGTGCGTGTGTGTGTGTGTGTGTCTATACATATAAGAGAAGATAGTCAAGCATTCGGGCGATGTAGTAGTCTACGTTATTCGATCACCGATAAGTACGCACGTATAGCTAGGAGAAATAGCGTGATTTTTGTGCCTTAAAATTACGAAAATGCTCGTAAAAGCGATACAATAATAAAATTAAAGTAAATTTAGTACACTTTGTATGCTCCATATACAGGGGTATTCTAGACCACTCGTACACCTCTTTCGTTTCAAAAACTAAGCATTTTATAGAAAAACGTTTTGAACAAAAATTGTATGGCTTTGAGGGGAACATAAGATGGTGTCATTGGTTTGACCTTGGATGGCATCATTAAGGTCAAGTCAAGGACCACCTTTAATTTCTTAAATGGAATCCCCTATTTTTTATTGCATATTCTTATAGCTTATGTTGAGAGATTTCCAAAACACTATAATAAAGTATTTTTTCGTTAAAAATTTTTTGAATTATTTTGTATCTTAATCTGACATATTTTAATATAAAATATAAAATATCTCGAAAATTATTTAGTTTTCGATAATTGTATCGTAATACTTTTATGTACAGAATAATAAGATGAATCAAATGGTGTACAGAAAATAATTGTTTTTAAAAAAAAGTATGCAATTATTTGCAATATATTTTTCTATAACAATTATTTATTTTTTCTTTACACCATTTGATTCAGCTTATTATTCTGTAAATAAAAGTATCACGATACAATTATCAAACACTAAATAATAAACACTAAAGGTGTCCTTGACTGTATGTTCCCCTCAAAACCATACAATTTTTGTTCAAAACGTTTTTCTCTAAAATGCTTAGTTTTTGAAAGGAAAGGGGTGTACGGGTGGTCTAGAACACCCTGTGTTTAACATCAGTCTCTTTACTCGTTTACGAAGCACATAAATCGCGTATCTTTTCAATGGAACAATCGAAAATACGAGGGAAGAACTTTACAAAGACGCGCTCCGATTCGCGATTCCGATTACGCGAAATACAAAGCGAGAGTACACAAGGAGAATGGCATCTATATTGTTACGTAACTCTGAGTTGCCGCATTCTCGAACTGCTGTTACAATCGCAAAGCCACATTCAATTAGCAATATGACTTAATCGTTATCGTCGAATGAAATTCTCTCTGCAACGCCTCTTAATTATGAAAATAAGTAAAGCATTTTCTTTCTCAAAAAAGTATATGTAGTATATTTATACTTGTCATCGTAATTATGTAATTTTTTGCACATTGTATATATGTATTTGTATTAAGTAATTAATATTAATTAAATGGCACTTATAAAAAAGTTAAACATTAATATAAATTTGTTTTGATATAGTCTTCTCTCGTTATTTAAAGCGTATATTGATACATCGCAATTAACGATGAAAGAGAAAATGATAGAGAAAAGAAAATTAAAAAAAAATTAAAGATAAAAAGAAAGGAAGAGTGAGGAAAAGAGATGGTGTGTTTTACGTGCTCCATAATGATACTATTTTCCGCGCAATGAGATATCCAGCGAATCGACCTGAGCACGGAAACTTGTATTAGGATAGTGATTCCTCGTAATGACCCGTTTCGGCTATTTCGCGTTTCAGATTTCAATTAAGAGGATGGTCCTGCCAAACGATATTTAGTTAATTTATCGTTGCAAAAACATGATGATATGCTCGATTCAAGCGATTGAGCGCTGACCGAAATAATTTTACTCATAGACTTTGCGAGAGAGAGATTTTGCAATGAAATCAATATAATGTATTTGTAGTAGAAATATAGAGACCGAGAGAAATAAATCGGCTCTTTTTAATTTGATCTATGGATGGAACAATAAATTTGCCTTTATACTCGATTTGAAATCCTTGATACAATAACGAGTAACTTTATTTTGTAATTTTATGAACATCGAATATATATTGTATGAAAATTTTTAGTTTTAAATTTTATGTTTTTTCAATGTATATTTTTTATATTTTAATTTCTCTTAAAATCCAATAATGATGCTTCGGAGTAAAATATTACAAACGATTTTTTTTAAATAAAAAATTCGTACAATTTTTATAGATATTATTATTGCATTATACACATATACACAGTTTATGTTTGTCCTGAATTTGATACAAAAAGTTTCTTTCTTCATACAAACTACTACTATTTAAATAAAAATAGGCAAATCTTAATTAGATATTTATAAAACTCTTTTATTATTATAAAGAAAAGAATTCTCTTCTTTCTTGCTTTTTAAGCGCGATGGAATTGATTAGAGACTCGAGAATTTTAGTTCAGAGTAATCTCAGAACTAAACTTGCGATTTTCGAACAATTCAATTAATTTACGCCGAGAAATCTCGTACCGGCAAATCACAGGCTCGTCTAACTATAATTGAGAGAGTTGAATACTGGAGCAAACGCGTTTCATGTCACAGACGTACGATTGAATGTGGCCTCTTACGACCGTTGACGCACAGCTGTCCCCGGGTGAAATGTCCAATTATGAGTTCTCGACACATCGGTTATGCTTCACGGTGAAAGACCGTGTCCGTGGGGGAATTTCCGGAACCTCCATCCCGTAACCGGCCACCCGTAGCCTCTTAGCGTTTGATATCGATTGTCATGCCCCCGCAGGGATTACCAAGTTTGCATTCTCGTGCACAAAGGACTTCTGCTGTAAATGTTGACGCAACGATTCCGTTTCAATGATCTTGCCAACTAGTATATCTCATGCTGATGTCGCAAAAAATGAAAATGGTAGATTTTAGTGATTTTCAAATAAAAATTTGCCCGTCTCTCGTCAGATTCACACAATTATATAAAATTATATTTTATTGTCGCGTCATATTTTGAAATCTCCCCGTTTTCTTTTCTTCCTTCACCGTAATAAAAAAATAAAAGTGCAAATTAAAAATGTCATATAAAAATCTGTTTATAAATAAAAATTTAATACAGAAAACCCTTATATATTCTAAAAGGAGATTTTCGAACTATTGAAAGTTAATCAAAAGTTTTGCCATGTAATTAAATTTGAAAACAGATAATATTTACTTCATAATAGTTTTTGCAACTGTACATATTTACGATAAATTGATGTCGAGTGATGTGCTCGATTTTAAGTGAAAATAAAAGTGTTACTTATTGAGTAAAGTTTGCGGAATCTTTTACGTGACAATTACTCGTCGTTAATGGATTTTAACTGTTACCATGTATATACAATAAGTAAGCGAATTGTGACAGTCTTAGTGAGAATAATGCGATTTCTATGCTTTTCAACGAACAATTCCATTAGTGAGTTGTGAATTTATGATATATATCACAGCATGATAAAAGTCATTATGCATTTGCGTGACATAAGCTATTTTCCTCATTTTGAGAAATGCAAAGACAAGGACATTAGACAAGTGTCTAATATAAAATTTAAATATTTTTTTTCTTGCAGGACCTGTAAAAGAATCCAATCCTTTATTATCATTCCAAAACGATTATATATAAAGGCTGATTCATATGAAATTCCGACGCTCATACAAGTCGCTCATATGAGAATATCACACGAGAGAAGCGGTGGATTATGTCGCCGTTTAGTGAGGCAGTAAATTCACTTGTCATCTGAAAGCGCGTCACGTGGTCGGAATTTGCGGAAAGATGCGCCGGATATAGAAGAAAGTAATTTAGATCGCTCCTCAAAGGGATCCAATTTGAAGCGCGTCATGAAATTACTGCCGCCAGATTATAAGTCAGGTCTCTTGGTTATAACTCGGACGAAGGTCCAATTTTATTAGAACTCAGAAATTTAGTTAGAAAAATAAATGTGTGTTTAGACCATTATAGTACATATATATTTATATATATATATATATATATATATATATATATATATATGTATGTATGTATGTATGTATGTATGTATGTATATAGCTAATAATTTTAAAATTGTTTTAAATTTTTTGGTGAAAATTTTTTTATTTCCTTTTTTGTGATTTTCTTCAAAAGCAAAAACAAGCAAATTTTTAAAGGACTTTTTTTAGTTTATCAATTCCCACGAGCTGCCAAAGTTTTGACATTTAATTTCGGGATACTTTATACATATAGAGATGTGTTCTATCTTTTGTCATAATACAAGAACTGTCTTGTTATTAAAGAAGGAAATATTGAAAAACACGCGTTTTTTTTATCTCAACATAGTATTCAAAATAAAATTCTTGTACTTCCCCCTTGAAACTTATAGTATATCAGATTTTATTAATGGTCATTTTTATATTTATGTTAGACAACATTTGTGTTATATTGCATAAAATTTGGTATAAAGTATGTGCAAACAATTATTTTATTATTCACAAAAAAGATATGCAGGAGAAAAATCTGATTAATATACCGTTATAATGTAATGTGCGTAAATGAGAAATTATGACAAAAACAGCAAGCATCTCGCCAAATACTTCGTAAAAAAAGTATTGTCGTAACTTTAGCGATTTGTTTTAGTCGCGGAGTTAATATCCTCGGGAAGACTTCATGTGCTCCCGCATGTTTACGTTTGCACTCGTATTACAGTCATACACATTGTTCCGGCAATATGTCGGATATAATGACGTAAGAATAAAAAAAATGTTATGAAATAACAAGAGATGCTGAAGTTGAAAGAGAATGATTTTATCTATACCGCGAAATTTGTGAAATATATTTACGTGGTCTCATTAATAATCGTTTGCAATAAAAAGCTGTACAAATTTCCAAAATTGCAATAATGGTCGCATGATACTTTTGACTCACGAATTTTTCGCGTCGTGTAATATAAACAGGCGTTTAAAATTCTAATTACCGAAAGAAATTCTTTCTTTGTGAATTGAAATAATAATTTAATTAAATAAATTGCAAAAATCTACAATTATTAAATTAAACAGTTATACATAATAAATAAAAATTTGTAATTAAAATTTAAATCTTGTTCTCTTTTTTATATTTACAATACAATACAATATTTACAATACAATATAATGATATAAAAATATTTTGTTTCCAAAACTCCAATATCTTAATGGAATAACTTAATGGAAAAATCTAACAATAAGTAAGATGATTAGATAAAGGGGATAAAAAAAGATTGTAAAAAAGCAATGGAAATAGAACTAATTCAAGAAAAAAATCATTACGAATCAAGACTAAATATATTGATGCGTAAAGTCTGCAGTCCTAGAAAAGGAAATCCTAAGAAAAGGAAACATTATGTCAATTGCAATAATAATTTTATTATTTTTATATTTCACTTTTTTAAATAAATTAATAGAAATTTTTGCAACAACTGGAAATTATCTTTTGTTATGCTTGATGGATAATGATTTTTATTATTTATATTTTTATTATTATATGTTTACTATAATACTTTCATATTAACAAAAGTGAGATATGTAATTCTCCGATTAAAAAAAATATATTTATTTATCTATTTAAGAATTATAAAAAAAAATAAAATCAGAGAGACATGAGAAAATTTAAGATAATTGTACAATTAATTTATGTTGAAATAAAATTTGTTATGTTAACGATTATATAACCGCAAACCGATTGTTATAAGAAGATGTTAAACAATTCTTGATTTCAGTTTCTGCTGATTCCTTCCTATGTAAACATTTTTTTAAAATAGTCTATTACAAAACATATTTTAAGCTAACTCTAACATATACCTGTGTTATTTTGTAATGAGAAATTTCTTTTCGTGCAACAAGAAATAACTTTGCGCGCAGTGTAATCATCAGAAATTCGAATCGATCATTAAAGCATCGTCGAATGGAGTCCTCTTACACGGCCATCCTTCTCGTATAACGCAAGCGCGTAATAAATACCTATCTATTCGCGAGCGCCGTATATGTTGCGGATATCATACCAGCAAAGCTGGTTCGCGATTTTATGAAACGAATGCTTTCGCATTGTCTGCGGTTGTATTACTTGTCATCATTCCTATACCTTTCGTTAAATTGTATTCTCATATAATTGATTTAATTCCATTGCACACTCACATGTAGATGAAGCATTCGCTATACAAAGTATCTCAGAATTAAATCAACTGTGTTATAAAATACCTCAAAACAAGCCAATTTTGTCAATAAAACTTTTTTATTGTTTTATGTATATACAAAGTGTCCCAGAATTAATTAGACTGACAAACTTTAGATGATTATAAAGGATACCAAAACAAGCCAATTTTGCCAATAAACTCGTATTCGCAAATGAGCCATTTTGGTACTAAAGAATCAAAGACTAACAAGAGCAAAAATCTTTGGAAAAAATATTTTTTTAAAATTTTATTAATGTGAAATAGAAATATTTTTACCATAAAATTTTTATATAAAACGTTTTTTAATCTTTCGAATAATTTTCGAGATATATTGAAAAAAACAAGAAGCCACTCTACATATGAGTAATTTCATCCCTTATTTAAAATCGTTTTTAGGTTGCAATGAAAAAATTCTAAACTCGTCTATTTATCTCTCCGCCCGCACCCTATATGTGTGTAAAGTTTCATCAAAATTAGAATTGTCGAGTTTGAGGTTCCTTTGTTAGTCTTTGATTCATTAGTGCCAAAATGGCTCATTTGCGGACACGAGTTTATTGGCAAAATTGGCTTGTTTTGGCTTATTCTTTATAACCATCTAAAGTTTGTCAGTCTAATTCTGGAACATTCTGTATACATGAAACAATAAAAAAAAATTTTCCGGAAGAATAGCTCTCTTGCTTTGACGATGGGAAATTTATTATCAAACGTAACGTAGTACAAAATTGATTAATTTTTTACAAAATCACAAAGCGTTTTCGATGCAGATATAAAATGAATTAATTATTTACAGTAAATTGGTTTAGGTATATTTGTGTGTCGCTGTTTCCTATGAAATGGTGTTTTTCCTGAAAACTTGTTTAACAGTTTACGTACACCGTAAGTAGATATTTGTTGCACAAGTGCACTTCTGAGCACACCAATCGTTCAATTTCATTTCGTAGAAAGGCTAAAGTACACCTGAGACGAGAGTCTACAACGAAATCGTGTTCGCACGATGAGTTTCTTACAACTATCGATTTACACAGAAAACTTGCGGAAATTTCCGCAATTTCCGCAACGGAATTTAATGTACATTTTATATAAAAATATTTGCTTAATAAAATGTCGCGACTGCATTGATTTAAAAAAAATCACAGTATCATTGTTTAATATATTTTTACTTTTTTTGTGATACGCGCGTATACATTTTTTCTACCGCTTATATATCTTTAAAAAGATATCTTTTTGCGGAAGCAAAAAAAATTTTTTGGAATATTTAAATGTATTTTATTGATTATACGATAAAAATATGGATTAATCTTTATATATATATATATATATGACTCACTCCGTCCGGATGATATTTCGGCACGCCACTTGGCGTCGTATTGTTTCCGCAAAATTCAGTCAAAACATCCTGAAGTTTCCGCGTGGAATCTGAAAAATAATTAATGATTCGATAATTTGTTGTATTTAATTGAGTTTTATACTATGATATAGGAAAAAAGCGACAAATATCAAAGAAATGATCAGAACTTGAATCTTAATTTAAATTTACATTTGAATCGATCTAAATAACACCATTTTTTATATTGAGCAATAATATAACAAAAATATTATTTAATAATGATATAAAATATAAGAGCAAGTTAAAAAGTAAAACTTTATTACATGGAAAGATTTATATTCTATATGTTACACATTATCGTAAAAAATGAAAAATATTTTCCAGGACGTTTTCCGCTAGATTTGTAAATTTTTATATAATTATTTTATTAAATATCTAGTATTATTGCATCAAAAATTGATGCATAAAATTACAATTAAAAATTTTCATTTATTGACAAATGTTAAGTGTATAATGTTTTAATTTTTTATTTTTTAAATCTTCTATTAGTTCTATTTATAAGTATTTACATATTTTTTATATATTTGACGTATATTTTTTATTATAAATATCTAGATATAGATCATTATCTTCGTGATATTATCATTTCATAAAGGAGAGCTTATTAAAGAATTTAATTTAATTTATTATTTTATTCTAATTCACCAGTATTTATAATCAGATGCTTTCGCGATTACAACTAAGAATTCTTTCTCGACATTTTCTATTGTATATTTTAAATAAGAGATTACTTAAATAATAGCCGCGTTACAGTAATATCAGTAAATTTGTCGACAAATGGCGGCAATTTATTTCGTGGAACAAAGTGCAACGCTCGTACGATGAATTAGTACTTTCTTGCGCAAACGTCGCACGTGTTACTTCTTCTCGAGAAATGTGTTAGCTGTTACTATAGTCTCGCATCTCCGTCAGCCAGCTGTAAAATACTAGACGACGAGACACCTATATGTCATCAAGCTCGCAATCGAGGGGTTATACGTGGAAAATCCGACATATTTGTTGTCGTCGAGTAAATCGCATGAAAATACATGATAGTTAATAAAATGATATGAATTTCGACGTTCAAATCTATTACATTAGCTTACACCTCTATCAGATTATACAAGGTCAATCTCTTTTTAATCTTAACAGGCAAATATCGACAGACAGAAAAAGCATTTTGTAGCTGGAAGTTTCAACTTTAATACGCTATCGATAATTTTTAAGTTTCTTTAACTTTCTTGTTCTATGTTTTAAAAAAGAATATATTGTTTTGTTCCTTAAAATTATGTATTTTTGATACTCTATATAAAAATTATCGAGACACCAAAGATGTTTATTTGAATTCACTCAATCTGAAAATGTAACAAAAAATATGGATTTCTATTTGAAAAAATTAAGTTGACCTTCATATGACCTTAAATAGATGTCTCAAGGTCAAATCAAGGTCACCCCTTCTAGACGTCATAACTTTTATTTGAAAAATTATTTTGTAAAATTGCATATTTTCGAAATATTTGTCTGTTAAGATTATAAAGATTCATTCTGTATAACAGATAATCTTAAATATTTGTTTTAATTTTTGTTTTAATTTTTTATTTTGCGAGTCGCAAAGAATTTTTTGAGCTGTCTCGCAAACATTTTTATCTAAAGAAATATTCGTAGAGATATCTGCGAAATTTCTAGATAATTATCACAAGTTACGAATTGACGTATAATCTTGATATTTTTAATTAATTTGATGTAAATTGTTTTATAAACTACTTATATTTCTTAAAAATTATGATATGTGTAACATTTTATAATAAAAAAAAAAATGAGCAAAGAAATATAAAATTATTATTTGAAATTTATTTCCAACTTGCACATATATTTGATATTTATGTCCAACTTGCACATAAATCTCGATTTATTTTAATGATTTAACAAGTTCTCAATGATTGACTTTTATTGCTACGCAATTAAACGGAATATAGATTATTTTAATTATATTTAATTAACCCAAATGCTATCTGTAATTAATGATTATGCTTTTGTGGTAACTATATAACTTGAAAATATTAACTATACAGACACACTGAAGCTGTATATAACTTATGGCAATCAGATGCGAAAGGATTTATTCATTCAAAAAAAAACCGATCATTATTTCATTTAATTAAATTTTCCCATTTAAGAGCGAATATGTAATTACGTTTCGAAACGTTTCGGCAAAGTGCCAGAATCCTTTTATATCGACTTTTTATTTCCTCGTGTATTAGTTTATACTTTGACGATAACGGACAATATCATTATCCGTCTTTCATCATTCGAATAACTTCGTTGTCTATCGATATAATTCGATTCATTCGACGATAATCACCCAATGGCGCGTGCTACTATTTCCATCGAAACAAAAATTTTAAAGAACATAACAGACATCACAAAAAATATATCTGTATTTGACGGGTAAATTCATATACGCTATGATCTATAAAACTATTGTACT
Organism: Cataglyphis cursor; assembly: GCA_039654345.1. NCBI lineage: Eukaryota > Metazoa > Arthropoda > Insecta > Hymenoptera > Formicidae > Cataglyphis > Cataglyphis cursor. Next base: position 8,568,179 of record JBCEZX010000075.1, read on the forward strand.
ATTTTAACTATTGTAACTATTTTAATTCAATCTGAAAGAAAAATAATTAAACAAATTTAATTTAACAATTTTTTAGGCAACATCATGTGAGTGGTCATCTAATAATGTGGAAACACATAAATATTAAAAATAATGCAAATTTTATGAACGCAATAACAATAGAAATGACATAGAATAAAAATTCTACTTTTGTTGAGAATAAACCGTACAATAGTGAATAGTAGTTTGCAAAAAACATTAAGATATTTAAAATGTATAAATTATATTTTAATATTTTAAAAAGATCTATATATTAAGATCTTACATTAAGATATATTAAGATATATTAAGCTATATTAAGATATATTAAGATATATTAAGATATATTAAGATCTAAATATTTTAAAAAGATCTCTTATTCAAAAAGTTAATATAAGATTGTATCGATAACTGATTGAATTACAAATCTATTTTTTTTTCAATTTCTTTCCGCACACAAATTAATAAAGCGTCTAAAATGAAAATTAAGAAAGGATATATAAAATTGCCCGCACTTTAAATTTTGTCGGTATTAGATAAGTCAAAGTTTATTAAACTATATTAAACTACATTAACTTAACAACGCGCTTTAGAATTTATGACTTATAAAAAATTCAAGCAAAAGAGGAAAAAGAGAAAGAAAGAGAAAGTGGAAAAAAGAGAGAGGAAATGCTGTGCTTTTCGTCGTGATTTATCCGCATTATTCTACACGTTTCAGCATTTCCTTTTGCATCTCCTTTTTTTGTTACTTACAAGCTGCCAAGTCCTGGAGTTGTTGGAATTCTGCTGGCGAGAGCTTATCCCAGTGAAAGGCCATCCTTACTTATGGTTTGTGTCCCTTAGGACGAGTGGCCAGATGTACAATATTGAAATTCGTCACCTGCGAATTAAAAAATGCTGCTATGTATAAAATATGATTAATGTAGAGTTTTTTATGTAATTATATTTCATTATTAAATTGTAAAAAACTGTACCATGTTAAATATTACACTTGAAACTATTGTATTTAGAAGATAATAATCGCACAATATACTGACATATTAATAGCTCTAAGAGTTTCAAAATATAAAAATAGAAATTATTTAATGACTGATTGTACGATAATCTATTAATATCGATCCATAAAATACTTTTTTGTATTTTTTAGAAGTAACATGTTAAGGGGAAAACCAACGTAACTGTTAAAAAAAGGTTATTTTTAAGGATTTTTTTTTCTAGTAAATAATTTTTTCTTTTTTTTTAATCGTTATTAGCACCACAAAGTACATAATTTGAACTATTTTTTGTAAAATTTTTGTTAAAAAATATTAATATTTAAATTAGCCAATATTGTGAGCCGCTTTAAAAAAAACTGGCGCATGCGTATTGGGGCAACAAAAATTCTAAAACAAAAAAAAATAAGTATTTTTTTCAAATATAAGACAATAGTTTTAGTTGCAGGTATAGAATTTTTGATTGAATAATTTATTTTTTTGTAATGTAATTAAAAAACAGAGGTTAATATCGCATTGATTTTTGAATTTTTTCCTTCAAAAGTCTGCCTTTTATAACAAATTATTTTTCTTCAAATCCATACATACAACTATTGGCTTATATTTAAAAAAAATATTTGTTTTTTTTTGTTTAAGAGTTTCTATTGGCTCGTTACGCATGCACCCGTTTTTTTTTAAGGCAGCTCACACGATTGACTATTGTAGCTATAAATATTAATATTTTTTAACAAAAATTTCACAAAAAGTAGTTTAATTATATATTTTGTGATGATAATAAAATAATTAAAAAAAAAACAATTATTTACCAAAAAAAAATTCTTAAAAATAGCTTTTTTTTAGCCGTTACACTGGTTTCTCTCTTTAAAAGAGTATTAATAATATATATTCTATTTTATTACACACAATTATCCACATAATAAAACTTAATAAACTAAAATACTTTTATATACAAAGAAAATGATTAATTTTATTATTTTGTATAATAACGTGACTGGTTTAGATGCATTTATTACAAACAATTTGTGTAAACTATAAAATATATATGCGTGGATAATCAATTCATAAAGATCGGATTTAAAACGTCAAATCGTGCAAATTAGCTTTAGTTAGGTAAATTGTTTGTTAAATCAACCTACAGTAAGTAATCATATTCGTTGTTGATTTACTATCCCCTCTAGTGGTTTATGCTAATATAGTCTCCTGCGATCTCGCATATACATTCGTTATTACGCATCGCTCGTGCTAAAATTACAGATTTACGGTCACTGTGGCCGCTTTTCTCTCTCTTTCTCTCTCTCTCTCTCTCTCTCTCTCTCTCTCTGTAAACGCACCTATACGCAAGAGAGGAATCCGTGCGATCGAGCGTATTTCTCCCTCAAACGTGACGACACGTGGACATATATTCCGTTAGTGAAATTCATAATGTCGAATGAAATTCGTTCGTTCGATGCACATAAAAATTTATCTGCAGAGAAGAAGTTGATAGAATATATTCACATTCAATATAAAGATTTTTAAATATATATAAAATTATCGAATTTTTCAAAATTTTGCTACGTTTAGTTACTATTATTAGTCAATATATAATCTTTAAAAATAAAAAATAAATTTCTTTAAATCAATATAAGTTGTAAATAAAATTATTCGATGCAGGATCATTTTTCATATAAAGATTTTCTTTTTTAAAAATGTTTTTAATTGCTTACAAATAAAATGACATTTACATAATGTGTGTTTTTATTTTTGTGAATTTATTTGCAGAACATAGTTACATTTAAAGTATTCTATACATATAACTAATATATGATTATTCATATTTTCTTTAGAAAATTAGAGAACAAAGAAAAACTCGGTGCTATACAGTGGCTTTGATTATTTCATATGTGCAATAGTAATATACTCTCACGTAATATTTGTTTGGAAAATAATTTATTTCTTCCGTGCATGTTTTTATCATTTTTCTGTCATTAATAATTGTTTTAGCAACTTTACAATATTTATATTGCTGTATGTCTAATTCTTATTTATTTAAATTAAATGTGTGTGTATTTGTAAATGCGAATATTATTATAAGAACACACGATAAGTGCTTCTTTAGCCCTGTTACAGAATATTGTTTATTATCTCGGAGCCATTTTGAGTATTTAAATTATTTTTTTTGCTACATTCCTAATTCTCATCTTTGGATATTAGTAAAATATTATCAAAAAGAATTATCATAATATGTCACAATAATCTACTTTTTTTCTGAATAAATAAAATCGGATATTTGTCAAATATCACTGATGCGTAACATTTTGGATACAATCTGGATGTGAATGAAATCGCCAGTGAAGTGGATAAAAATAAAGATTTCGGGAATAATGACAAGGAATTAAAAAAAAAAAAAAAAACATATGGAGACAAAAATTCTTCTTGTTATTTCGAGACCCTTAATCCGAGGTGTATCGTTGATAATGAACTTAATCGACGAACGCGCCGCAACGCACGATCGCATTAATCCCGACGGCCTCCCCTCCATGCAATACCTCGCTATTGTGAAAAGCGAAGGATTCGATCGCCTCCCTCGCAGATGCATTATCGCACCGATAATTTCGTCGTGTTATACACATATAATCCATTCTTTCGCGTGTGCGGGAGGGAATCGGCGCGCGCGCGCGTACACACACACACACACACGCACACTCATTTCGCACGCCACGAGCGTGAAATGAAATTTTGCTGGTCCGTTGGCTTCTTCTGTGATATACCTAGGTCGGCTGTGGCACGAACGCGCGCGCGAACAAAATGCCACCAAAATCGATGCGGCAGACGCGCAGTGTTGTAATTAGTCACACACATACATCCGAGTCACACACGCAAATCCGAATGAAGGACAGGACAGCGCGAGATGCAGTCTAGCGCGGCCGGATAATCCCACCCGGAGAATAAATCCAAGCGAAGCGATTGCGAAGCTTTTTCGTTCAAGAGCTTCTCGCTTCACTTTTTCGCCGAAGGCAAAATCGCAGCGGCGGAAAAGCACATATGAACTGTTTTTTTTTTTTGCAAATATACGAAGAGTTTTAGAAAGAGATTTGTGTTAGCTGTAAGTGATTTTCGAGAAAGAAAAGCTATGCAGTTCATATATGCAATCCATGTATGTAAAATAAAAACATGTATACAGCTTGAGTTGCTATCATACTCTCGCGCTAATTATACGCTAGTTGCACGCAAAATAACAATGCATACACTTCTAGGAAGGGATATTTTTATTTTTACATGAAGATCTCGTTTAAAAGGCTCTGCATAACGCTGCGTAAAAAGATCTAAAAGAATTTGTCTCTAGCAATCTTTCAAATTGCCTGCAGCGATTGTAAAGCCTTTCAGTGCGAAAATATTTTTTTTTGCGATTTTTTTTTTTTTTTTAAACGATAAAAAGGTATGTTGTTGCGCGTGTTTGTATCGTCCCTGTTTCCATAGTTTGTTTCACTCGACAAATTACTCCCATCACTTGCGGTAATACATTGTGACTGAAGAATTTAATTTCACAGTTTTTTTCTGTAGATTCTTGCTTTTTTACTTTTATTATACCAAGCTTATGTATCGTTAATTATATTCGTCTTAATATTTTACATGCAATATACAAAGCTTGAAAAATTTATATTTTTTACAAAAGATAATTTTTCGAATTAATTATTTATTAGAATCTAAAAAACAAAAAAATATGCATTCAGAAATTTGAAGATAAATTATAAAGGAAATTATTTTTTTTGCCGATAATCTAAATCGTCGTTCATCATTTTAACAAGGCATATAATCCACGGTATCCCCATGGATCGTAAATTCTGAGAGAATTCGCACGTTGTCGACTGTCGTTTAATTTTTCTTATTTTTACAATCTAGCTGAAATTGCGTTTCTTGTGCGGTGCAGAAAAGCCGCCTATAAGAAAATGTGGTGTGTGTGTGTGTGTGTGTGTCTCGCGTTACAGCACTTACAACGACTGGTGAAACCGTAAACCCAAGTACACGAACTCGACGGAAGATAGTTAAGTAAATTTATTATCCTTCACCAATAACAAAATGAAATATACACCATCGTCAGTTAGCCATGATAGAATCACTGTATGTCTACGAAGCCTGACACACTGTATATATTTGTATGCGACGTATTATTGTATATCCAATATAGTGTATATGCATATATATATTATACGTATAACTTAATTCAAAGCTTGACAATAAGTGTTCATAATAAGACATAATTCTATTTTGTATTGGTTGTGTTGAAAAAAAAATTTTGTTTATTGTTACAAAATTTTAAATTTATGAAAATTATAATTTAAATTAAATATAATATATTTTGTTTAATTTATTATAAATGATATGCTTGTATATTTGAATTTATGGTTCGCAGCACATGAATAAAGAACTCGTAGAATATTTTTGTGGATAAATAATTTTTAGATTTGACAACTAATAGAATAAAATGTGATGTATGTGCATGCGCGGGCGTGTGTGTATGTAAATCTTTGTTCGAAAAGAATATCAGATAAATTATAGTACAATCTCAAAATGCGCTAAACTATTTCTTGAACGAGCTTGTCTTTGTGTGTGTATGTGTGTGGTAACGAGTATTACATCTTTTTTTGAAATAGTATAAGTATTTGTAATCTATTTAACCGCTTTCGTTGCTTATATAAATGCATAAGCTATTATACGACAATATGAACTGGCATTATATATATAAATATATTTTTTATAAATAATATATTTTTGAATAAGAAACAGAGAGATGATAAATTAATTTCAACTATCCGTATATATTTTGTATAAGATAATATTATAATGTTATAAACGTTAAGAACTTTTACTTTTATTTATATTTAATTTTATTATCAATCTTTATTTATATTTATAAAAGTTATCAAAAATTTTAAAATATATTTTGCTTTTGTGCAAAATTTATCTATTTTACGCGAACATTAATATGAAGTAATGTAAGCAATAATTTTCTAGCAGACTTTTGTCAGGCGTCTGTCGCATGTTAATAATGTTAATATTTATAATTTCCATTTGTTCTTTAATATTATTTTTGCTATTATTTGTTTTTATTCATTTCTGTTTTCCGACGATCAAATATATATCTCAAATATATCTCAAATATATATATATATATATATATATATATATATATATATATATCTCACTCGTTTTTTTGATTTTTTTAATTACAGAGCGTTCCGAATCGCCATCAATCATGACAAATACAGTTTAAATAAAAAAGTTGGATCAATGAAATGTATAAAAAAAATTTCCATTTTTTTTGGATTGATAAAACAATAATTAATTAAATTATAATAATATCGCCAGTATGTTATCCAAAAATATGTGTTTCCTGAAAATGTAGAAAATTTTAAAATATATAAAGTTCAACAGAATTTAGCGTATTTTTATTTTCTGTCTCTTTCTTTCTCTTTAATAAAATAATTTTGCAATTTGTAACAAGAACTATATATTCGTAATTAGAATCACACAGAATCATAATCTGTGTGAAAAGATAGTCCATGTGCGCTTGTTAAGTAAAAAACGCTGCGCAAAGAAACGTAATCGATTGCTGAATACGTAATGGAATAGAAAATTGCCCGGATATTAGTAACTGTCCCGTGCGAGGAAAAATTCTGGATTTGAAAGCAATCTTGACGATAAATGTTACATTGCTATAATGTACAATCGTAGTATTACGATTGTGACATATGATTTAGGATTGTATACGAAAATTATATTGCTACTTTACTAGATCTATCGAAATGGTAAATCAAATTTTTTACAATTTTTCCTATTTGAAATCATCAGGAAAAATGTTAAATAGTATAGAATTAGTGCAATGCATAAAAATATTATACGTCAAATTTTTAGGCATATTCTTATTGCAATTACAATAAAATCCAAACCTAAAAATAAAAAAGAAATATTGGAACATTTTATAAAATATTCTTTTATAATAAATCAGTCTTTTCGAGAAGCTGATTTCCATATAGCACTTAAGAATTACACGTTGATTGCAATTAGCTTAGAAAGATAATTAGGGCACCCCTTGAGGCACGCCTTGTATATTGTATATATCTATACCACATATATACTTATCTCGGAGTATGTCATGGTAATGTTCTCATGCATGAGCTTAAAATTAGTCGCATTGCTCGTTTATTATTACACGTATAATGCATTCTAGGGATGGCGTCAAGAGTACTCAGTATAATCAGTCGCACTGCAACAATAGTAATTCCTTAATAGACTGTAATTATTTCGCGAGTTTAAATGATAACCCGCTTAAAAGTGTTTTTCTTTTTATATTGCACATGCGATATGCGTGTAATATATAACAGAGATATCAAAGAGTTATACGTGTCTGATTTTATGCATTGATAAAACTTAAGCCGGCACGAACTCTATTATAATCAATCGGTTAAAATATACACGTTAGAAAAAATATAAAATACAACACAAACATTTTCACAGAGTTAATTTTAAGGTAGATAATCTTGCTATATACCTTTTTGCCTCATTTGCGAAAGCATAATTTAATCCTTGCAGCTTTTTCAATTATAATATACATATATGTATGACAAAACAAATAATTTTTTCTATTACAAAATATGAAAACTTTATCAAAATCTTGTTTTATTTTATAAAAAAAAATTATCGTAAGTGTTTGTAAATTAATACAATTTCGTTTCTTTTATTAAAACGATATGTGCTTTCTTATGTTCGTATCTAAAATCATAAATGATTACATAAACGCACGATTATACGATCATACGATCATGTTCCTACAAATATACGAGTTTCATTTTTGCAAGCATTTAATAACGATTCAGATTTAATAACAATTGCATCTTCTCCGGTAATAAATGTGCTTGATGGCACATTTCGAAAAGCGCTAATTTATCATTCTTCTTCGTAAGCATATTCTATTTTACTCTCTGCTATCTATGATCGTCCATAACGGCATTTATTACTATTAAGGGGATAATAGTTTTACGTGTAAAGAAAAGTTACAAATATCACTAAATATATGAATCAATAAACGCATGCATAAAAAGAAGCGACAGCAATTATATCGCTGTTACAAAATTAAATCATAACAAAATATCTGTAAAATTACAGTAATGAAATAGATCTTATAATAAGTGTAATTAAAGAAAAAAATAATTATAAAAAGTATAGAATTGAAGGAAACAAATGTTATACTTTTAACAAAGGAATTAATTTTAGGTTTAGTATAGGAGATTTAAACACATACCAATACATATATGTCAGAATAATGGGTTCGTACCTATAGGGTGATTCGTATAAAGTGACTGATTTAATTATTAGTGAAATTTGAAGACATATGAAAAAATAATTTATACCGACATGTTCAATACAAAGAAGGCATCATATAGTGGAAACGATTATTTTATAAGTGGGAAGCGTTGAGAACATTTTAAAATCAACTTTACTTTTTTAAATGGAAGCCCCTATTTTTTATTACATATTCTTATAGTGATTCTTGAGATCTTTTCAAAACATTATAATAAAGTATTTTTTTATTAAGTATTTTTTAAATTATTTTATATGTTAATCTGACATATTTTAATATAAAATATAAAATATCTCGTAAAATATTTAGTTTTCGATAATTTTATAGTAATAATTTTATGTACATAATAATGAGGCAAATCAATTCAATAGTATAAAAAAATAATTATTTTAAAAAAAAGTTGTAATTATTTGCAATATATTTTTTTAAACAATCATTTGTTTTTTTTTACATTCATTAATTCATCTCATTATTTTGTATTACAGCAAAATTATCGAAACTTTATACAAATTGGCCTGTTTATACGTAACATTTATAGTCAAGCCTCTATCACAATAGGAAACCATTTACGAATAATAATATTATTACAATGGCATTGCACAATCAAGCATATCTGATAATTATGATTTAAAATGTAGCAGCTTTACACTATGCAAAGGCTTGCGTTTATTCAGTATCTGTAGCTATCACCATGACACACGACGTATCGATGGAGATTTGACATGTAATTCTCTTGCAGCTTTGACAGGTAATTCTCTAACAAAACGCTCTGTCCGCTAGCAAAAACGATGGCTCGCAAAAACCAATTTTTTTAAATCTCGATTCTTTCGCACTGCGCGTTGTCACATAGCGTCGTATTTACGGCTTTCGCAAATAATCGCTATGGATAAATTCAATATATCTTCCGCGTTGCTCTTTCTATCTATGTTTTATTTGTAATAAATAAAATATACGAGTGAAATATACATCAAATATTTTTTATGCTATATAAAGTAAAATATATTATCGTAATATTTATTTAACGCGTCAACGTAATGTTATAAATTATCCTTGTGAAAAATTCTTGTAACACGCGAATTCTGATATTACTATATATATTATAATATTGAAACGTTGCACATATTAGATTTTCAGATTTTACATCAAAGCCGGTTCACATGCATTCGATATGCACCCTCATATTGGAAAATATATTTTCTTTGAAAAAAATTTGAGATTCTGCAACTGGCAATGTGATGCGAGACGGGCGTATGTATTTATAATTGTTTGAGAAGTGATTAGCTACATCAAAGCGATATGAAATCCAAATAGCGATACATCGAATATTTCATTAATCTACATACACGCGTATATACACGGGGGATATAAATTCTACACTCCTACGCATCATTACGATGCGTTCGAAACGAATTCGTTTATTAGTAAATGTGCGTACAGTAAAGTTATTTACTTTGATTTCTGTTTGTTATATAAATTATCTCGTTTACATTTGTGTAATTGACAGTATTCTAAATTGATAGAAATATTATACAGTTGTAATAGGATTGGAAGCGACTGAAAAAAGCTGATTGAAAAAAACTTTAACCCCCGTATAATTTTCATTTTTTTTTTTTTTAATATGAATTTAAAATATGGTTTGGAGATAAGCTCTTTAAATCGATTAATCAGATATTTCTGCGGATATCCGAAGTTAAATAGAAAATTCAATTTTCGATCAAACGCCGGGTTTTTAAATTTACATTTTTTAATTTACACTGACAATGCGAAACGATCGATGTTTTGTAAAAACAGAAAGGTTTGCGTGGGGCGGACGGCAAACGAGTACGTAAAGAGGAGAAGGAAAGCGAGAAAGATGCGTCGGGCGACACTACGAGCATTTAATTAAAAACAGAGGCTTGGCCTCAACCGCCGGATGTCGTCGAGAGGGCGGATGAATTACGAATAACGAAGTTCATTCGGCGCTGTAAAAACCGCAATGAATGTTTGCGATTTCTGGGTCGCCATAAATAAAATCTGATCTGAACGCGATGTCGCTGTAGAGTATAACGAATAATAAATGGCATTCCGTTTACGAACTGAGAAGTAGCAAATTGAAAAATAAATATATATTGTTTGCATACACACACACACACACACACACACACACACACACACACACACACACACACACCCCCACACACACACACACATTTATATATATA
>JBCEZX010000075.1:8579926-8600467 GCA_039654345.1 Cataglyphis cursor
AGAGAGAGAGAGAGAGGGAGAGAGAGAGAGAGAGAGAGAGAGAGAGAGAGAGAGAGAGAGAGAGAGAGAGAGAGAGAAAGGGGCAAACTCTTTCTGTAATGTTTTATATATACAAAATCAAAGCGATTTGTTATGATAAGAATACATGTGAGTTTCATATGCATTCCTCTTTAATAAACGTTATATAATTAGGAGATGCGTGTAAAAATTTAATGCTCTTTTGCTCACTTTCTAGTTAATTATTATTATTTAAGAATTGTTTCATTATGTCAAATTCAAACATCTATAACTTGATTTTATTTCTGCTCTGTAACAAGTCACTCTTCTTGGTAATAAAAATATAAATGACACACTATACGTTATACATATTTATATTATTAAGTTCATTGTTTAATTACTGTCCTATCTTCCTCGACAGGCTTATTGTTCACCACGCGTAGACAGAAAATTTTTGATTTGAAGCATGTTTCTCATAGTATCTATTAATCTATTTATTGTTAGATTGCGATGACAAAGTTTTTAACGAAATAATTTTAACGAACAATATAATTTTATTTAATTTAATATTTTTCAGAATAAAACTGGAATATTATCAATAACCAAGTTACGTAAAGTATTGTTTTACGATTATCGTTATATAGTTTAATTTGCATTACATATGCGCATATTTGAATAATTTATTTGTTTTTATAATCAAACAAATAATTAATTTATTATATTAATTTATTATTATATTAATTTATTATATGTTATAATTAAAATTGTGAAAACTTATAAAATTATAAGATTGCAAAATGTTTGCTTTTATAATATTTAAGATGAATAGATTAGTTCATTAAAATTTGCTATAAACTATAATTTTTTAACAGCATTCTGTGATAATTTTAATTGATTTGATGTAGATGATATAAACGTTTAAAAGAACCTTATAAAAATCTTTTAAACATTTGCGTTGTTGGACAATCTATATTTAATACGTTGGATGTTTTTTTTAAATGCTAAAAGTGAACTGATTATACACATATACACCGCGTTTTGTCCCACAAACTATCATAAGCTGTTACGTACCTTCTTGCGCTGCTTTAAACTACTTTATGATGTACTGTTTTATGTTAATTTTAATTTATGCTCAAATGCTTACCTTAGCTGCTATGCTTATCTATGCTCTATGCTTATGCTATATTGTTTTTCTTAGAGTCCTAAATAATCAGAGAAGCGACATCGTTACCCCCTCCATGCTTCCCATGATCGCCATGTTGGGCCTGCAGCTGTTTGTAAATATACGTTTGCAGCAGTGAATTGGTAATCGTAAATATACGTTTAAAATATCTTAATATTCTCAGGAATATTAAAAATGTTTTTTTTTTTTTTTAGAAAATAACATTACAAATACATCTTTTTTTACTTACAGTATACTGATTGCGGTTAATTTGTACGTTACGGGCCCAACACGACGATCAGCCAATCAGCAAGCGAGACGCTTAGGACTCTAGTTTTTCTAGAAGTTATCCTACATATCTTATATAAAGTAGCTCTTCATAATACTCTACAATAAATGCTGACAACATATATTGCCATGCTGCTTTTTATTAACTATTATCATATTATTACCTCATTCAAATACATTGAATGATTTATAATTTGATTGCTCCTTCTTTAGAACTAGACTAGCATAGATTTCGTGTTTCAGTGTAATTACTCGCAAGTATACAAACGTCACGGCGTGACATCACTGTAACGGCGAATTATTTTTGCGTATTAAAACGCGTAAATTAATTCCAGTATTTCCATGTATACATTTACGCGAAATTCAAGGGTCCTTATTTTTTTCATCTTTTCAGACAGGAGATTTGATTAGCTGTAGAGATTCTTATTATGCGTCGGGACGCATAAGATCAAAAGTGTTCTCTTGAAAAGCCGTCAGTGGCAGCAGAGGAGTATCCGAGGGTGGAGGACGCTTTTCTGCCGACAGGATGTCAAGGGGAGGAGAGGGAGGGGGAGGATAGAGGGTTAGACTGTGTGGTTGTGGAGAAAGGGTGGAAAGTGCCACAGGAAGGAATCAATACGTACTAACCGTCCGGAACACGTTTGAACCGTTATCTCCGCAAGTGACAAGATCGTACGGCAGGGATAAGGTCTGAAAAAAATTTTGATTCTGCGAAACGCGTATCTTTCTCTCGTTGTCGCTGCCGTCGTCGTCGTCGTCGTTGTCGTTGTCGTTGTCGTTGTCGTCGTTGTCGTTGTCTGTAAAAAGTAATCTCGCCTCTTTATAGCCCGCAGGGCGTCAAGAAGCAGGGATAAATGAGCGCACCCGATGGTGGTTGCTGGACGTTTTACTCTTTTCCCGGCTCAAATTAAGCGCTCTCCTATAGGATCACTTTGCCGTATGAGTAACGTGACATGCACTTTTTCTGTAACTAATTTATTTTCCCGCGAAATTGCGTGTGATATTCTGGGCGCGAATATGACGATATAATATATTCGATTTCTTCTTCTCATATCTAAAAATTCCAAGTTTTTCAAAATGAAAAAAATGAAAACTTGAATTGTGTCTCATTCTGTCATATTCTGTCACATTTTTTCTACTTCATTATATTATAATTTTAAATCTACTACCATAATTTTTCGTCAGGTTTGAAGTAAATACAAAATGCGCGATGACCGCAAGGAGTCCTTTAGAAGAGACAGATATTTCAAGTCGCAACATAAACTGTCGTTCTATGTTAGATTTCAACGAGACTTAAAGTCTTCGTGAAGAATACGGATCGTAGTGTATATGAAGTTTACGCAGCACGTAGACGAGAAGCTTTAAAATTCAACACTCCATCCGGCGTTAGCACTGACGACGATAAGTGCATAAACCCACGACGAGATATCGAGTTTCGATACTTTAGCTCGCCGTACTGTCTAGAGAGGCAGAAGCGGCAGGAGCTCTATTTTCTTGACTCCGCGTTATGTTGTTTCTTCGATGTTTTGAGAATTTTAAATAGAAATTTGTAGCTCTCGTCGCGAGCTTTGCATATACTATCGTTAGCAGACGTAAAGCACATATATTCAGTATCTCTCAAATCAACTAGCGGTCTATCAGGAGAATATTGTCGGAATGGGAAGATGGAGGACTAGACGAGGATGAGATGGAGCAAAAGGATTCCAAATCCTCAAGTTTAATTAACTTTTTACTTTGCAATCGACTGCGCTCGCTTTATAGTAAACGATTTCTTGCCATAAGGATAAATGAAGGATTCTATTTCTACCTCTATCATCCCCGCGTTCCGCTATTTTAAACTTTTACCGCGACTTACCGAGATGGAAATTACTTTTATTCGGAAACTTGCGCGCGGCGAAACTTTATTTCACTCTAATACCGGTAATTTCAATTTAATATCTACGTATTGCGGTCGACGCGAGAAGCGAAAGAGGAAAACGACATAGAGACACCTCGTGCTAAATCGATTCGATAAATGCGACCATCGTCCAGCAAGCAACACTTTTCTGGCAGAAAATCGTGGCAGAATGATAACAACGACAAAGAAATTTCGCGTTTGCGTTTCTTGAAGACTTGAAAGCAGAAGATTCAAAAATGTTTTAATTATTATTTGAAAATTCACGTATCAAATTATTAACTTATTGAAAAAGTATCGACTTATTAAGCGCGCAATTATTAAGATACAAAAAAATTTAAATATCCAAAAATAGAGGCATGAATATATTATTTAAAAATTTAATATATATTTAAGAATTTAATAGAAATAAATTGAAGAGTTTATTATATCAAAATTTAAAAAATAGTGCGATCATTGGCAAAATTACAATCGCGATTGAGATGCGGTAAGATATACTTGCGCTTCTCTCGCACAGTGATCGAAAACCGGATTTCCTCTATAATAAGAACGATAAATTACGAGGCATCTAACGAAACCGCGATCTTGTGTTCATCGCTTGGCGGAAGCCATTGGCAGTCCGCGCGATCGTACAGATGAATCAGCAGGGGAAAATTTACGAGCTCCGTAAAGCGCTTTAAGACCATCGCGGACGATGCACTTTTTGCCGAGGAAAGGTCGAAGGTAGATTTAACGAGGTAATATAGCCGCGTACTTGACAGGTTCGTATAATTTTCTGACATCTTAATATTGGCAGCGGACATTAATTGATGCAAAATTACTGGAACTTCCACGATTAGAAGTGGAAATCTGTCTTCTATTTTTAATTACGTCTGCTTCGTTTTAATCGCATTAATTAAATAAAGCAGAGATCAGGAGAGATTGACCACATTCTCTTATTTTAAAAAGGGTACAAAAAATCAAGCCTTAAGATAAATTTAATGAGAATTAATTAAAATGTTATGGAAGAATCGAGCACTTTTTACGTTGCAAGCATTATTTTATTTTCAATTTCTTCTTTATGGTTAAAAATAGTGACGATAAATTTGTACATCATTTTTTTTTATTCTCTATTATATCTCAATGCATTTCTCTCAAAATATCAAATTATGTTTCTTCAATAAATTTGATAAATACTGAGGAAATTTTATAATGTATAGATTATCTCTGCCAAAGATTCTAGAAATAGCTGACAATAAAGTGTTATAGCTGCGGATAACGAGCGGAAAATACTCAGCTGTCGCTCGAATGTCAACATGAATAAAAATCGAGATGTAATTTCAGCATGTAAAATCCGAAACGCGGTATTCGAAATCGAAGTGATATCACCGAAGAACATAAAATTGTAAAATATCTATAGCCTTGCGCAGTTGTCGATATTGACATTTGATCGCAATATCAATATACGTATCTCACTCTTATAATATTGTCTCTTATATACAAAAATCGCGATATTATATTGACAATGATGCATTCAGATCCAAATCGACGTTGTATCGTTTTCTGCACGGCACGTAGCGCATCGACTCTCTTGAATACACTCTTGAAACTCTTTCGAGGACTTTTCGAGATATTCTCTCTTGGAAAAGATTGCCCACGAAGAGTGCTACGAGTGATTTGTAATAATAGTCTTTGAACGAGAGCGTATAAAATCAAGTGGCATAGAAAGGAAGAAGCAAAAAAGACAGACAACGAAACAAATTTAAAAAAGGTTCGTCTTATTTGAAACCTGACTAGCTTTTTCTAGGGAGAAGCAGCAAAGGATCTCTGTGAACTGATAAGGGGCAGCAATATCTTTATCGAAAAGAGAGCTATGTCTATGTTTGCATATGTTTGTGTGTGTGTGTATGTAAATATGTGTGTATTAGGTGCGCGCGCACTAAGTAGATGTATCATGACGAGAAAACTTTTCCGCTCTCGTGTCAGACTTTTTTTCGCCGTTAGAAAACCGGAGCAAGGAAATCCTGGATCTTCTTTCTTCCCTTCCTCGGGACGCTTCCGTTCGCGCTCGGCACTTTTTCAAGAGGCGACGTGTTCACTTGCGAGATGATAGTGTGAAAGAGAAAAATGAAAGAAAAGCTAATTTGCGGTATCCGTACAAGAGCTCAAAAAATTTTGATCTCCATCTATATGAAAATCGAAAGAAAGCCTTTTTCTGTGCATCGTTTAATTTTTTCGCTGCTGTATACAGAAACCGAAATTATTTTAACGGATAAGTGTCATTGGTCTCTTTAATCGAAAACTTTCGAATGAAAAGCATGTATCTCAATTAAAGTTTTATGCTATATTTGAAAAGGGAAGGTAATAAGCGTTGCTAATAGATTTCTTTTGAAAGCACAAATCCATGTGTGTTATTTTAACTAGTTAAGTTTTAATTAAATAATTGATAGAGTTTTAAAATAGTGCAAGAAATTATCTTTGTAGTATGTGTCTTTATTCCAATATAAAAGGAAATTTTTAGTGATACATATAAAAGACAAAATATATATAAAAGACAATATAATATATTTATATATAATATCATAATTTTGTTTTTTATATTTTTTTCCGAGGTATAATACGCGTCATAGCGATAATAATTTTCCTTTGGCGCGCAGTACTCTGTTAAAGTTCAAAGGAATCAATTTAGCTTTTCGTCCAAATTGTTTCACGAGGTTACACATAGGTAATTTGATTTTACGTCCTAAACTCTAGTTGGTCGACATATACTAAGAACACAATGCGGTTCCGAAAGTGGTTTTGCTTTATGCACGAACAATTTGCAGATGTAAATTCAAATTGTATAAACAATAGTAAGGTAAGTAATATTAAAAATGAAGAGGCTTTAATTTCGTGTTTAAAAATTCATGCAATGAGACAGTGCATCGAGCTGTCAAATTCATAGTTTTAATTCATTAGAAATAAAAATAATCTCTTGAATTTAATAATGTCGTACAGTTTTGTTATCCAAATTTACAAGATTTATAAAAGACGGAATGCTCTATTTAATAAAAAGTAAAATATCTTTTGCGAATTAAACTAGGAAACACAATTTTTCCTTTAGTTATATTTGTCATTTTATAATTTAAAGCAAACATTCAAAGAATATAAAATTAAATTTATGATCCGGTTATCAGACCAAGAATAGCTTCCGTTATTCGACAAAAGAAAAACAAAACATTGTTGTACATAACGAGAGAAATAATTTTCGGCAAAAATAAAGGGTGGAGATTTCGTCAGATATAAATTCTCTCTTGCTGACAATATACATGTCTCGTAGCATTCCATTATTACTTTGTGAATCGTCGTAAAAACTGCATCGTTACGACACTGTGTCGTTTCTTATGTAGTATATTATGCGCGATCCCCCAAAATACACGAGTGGCCGAATGCGTGATGTTATGGCTACTATGTAAAAGCGTTTGAATGCGAAAACACGCAACTTTGTGCATCTTTGTAGTTAATGACGATGACAAGGACGACTTACAACGTGTACCATTGCCTCGTGCAGCAACTTGCACGGACACAAGCAAATTTATGGCGAACACCAGTGGTATATGTATACACAACCAGCTTGGCCGGGGCTTATTCACGCGAATTTTACGAACCCGATTTGAAAGCTTAGCCATAAATTTCCTCGATAAACGGCCGTTTTTAGAAACAAGGATGCGCGTGCGTTACGAACGGTTATATATCGTATAATGTCGCAACGGTCTGAACTGTATTCCATAAAATAATATATCTCATTTTCTTCGATAATATTGATTATTTAATGTTTTTTTATGCAAGAAAAAACTTATAGCGATAGGAATGTTTTTTTATGCAAGAAAAAAAAAACTTATGGCGATAGGAAAATTCTTGCGTTATTATCATTATCGTAATATTCAAGCAAATATCCTACATTTTTCTCAACTCTCATTGTTAAAGTAGATTTCTTCAAACAAGATTGTAAAATGTAAAGTTACGACGAAAATAATAGAAATGATACATATACAGAGAATGAACTAATGAACGTATTTTTTATAACGATTATTTTTCCATTTTTTTCCTTTTTTTCAGTCATCGAAGTCGGTGATTTACTTTCAAATAGTAAAACATTGAATATATATATATATATATAGGGACAATTTTAATCAATCCACTAAAATATTTCAGAAACTTTGTTATTTTAAAAAATGTTTCAAATAAAAGTTATAGTACTTTAAAAGGAATATAGGTTGATTTTATAGGAATGTTTATAGGTGATAGTTTTCAAGGTTGTTCCAAGGTCAACTTAATTTTTTTAATGAAATCCTTTATTTTTTTCGCATATTCTTATAGCTCTTCTTGAGATCTTTTCAAAACACTATAATAAAGTATTATTTCATTAAATATTTTTTGACTTATTTTATATTTTAATCTGACATATTTTGATATAAAATATAAAATATCTCGTAAACGTAAAATATTTAGTTTTCAATAATGTTACCGCAATATTTTTATGTACCGAATAATAAGATAAATCAATCGAAATAAAGAAAATAATTGTATTTAAGAAAATGTATATAATTATTTACAATGTATTTTTTTAAGCAATTATTTGTTGTTTTTTACATTTTAATATACTCTACGTATATACATATATATAGGATGTTCAGCGTAACGGTTCGCACAATTTTTGAGACGTTTCCAAAAGTTTAAAAAAAAGTTTATAATTATAATAAAAATTAATCTGTTTCACGCAAGCTATCACAATAAAAAAATTGGAAAAAATATTATTTCATATTAAATATTAAATAAATCAACCCTTTTTATAAATAAGTCACCTTGAATTTTTTTAATAGTATCATACAATTTTTTCAATATTTAATATCAAATTTGCAGCATTCATTTAAATAACAACAACTAAACTCTGATTAGAAATGTAAACATAAAAACATTGAAAGTGAAAACATTGCAATGTTACGATGTTACGATGTAAAATAGACAATACTCAATGTTCAATGTTTATGTTTATATTTCTGGTTAGAGCTTAATAAATGCTGCTATTTAAAATAATGCTGTAAATTAAATATTAAATATCAATAAAAGTGATATTTATTATAATACGTTGAATTCGTTTTAAAATCCTCTACAATGTCCTGAAAAAAAAATTCATGATGCCATTTAAAAAATTCAAAGTGACATATTGATTTTTTTATGAAAAAAAATTCTTTCTAATTTTTTTTATCGCATATGATATCTTGCGAAACAGATTAATTTTCACTATATGAACTTTTTTTTCAATTATCAAAAACATTTAAAAAATCGTGCGAATCGTTGAACACCTTGTGTATACATACATATTTAGACCAAATTAATTATTTTTTACCAAATTAATTATTTTCATTTCAAAAAAAGATATATTTTCAAATGTCAAATATTTTCAAATGTCAAATGTGGAGAAAAGCGTTGAGGAAAATACGTCACTCTATAATATTATCTTTTCATCTATGCGTCTCTCATACAATTATTAAGTTATCATGAATATGCGCGCAATATATGCATATATGTAATGAAGCTCTGCGTCACACGAGTTATAGAAATGTACACGGTCCGCGTTAGGCAAGTTTTGCGTTCGTAGTATCTTTACATACACCGCGGCATATTTGTGTGTATACCGCTCGCTTTACGTAATAAATTACAACGTCATCCCAAGCGAATATAATCTAACTCGCACGTTCCGCCTACGATCCGCCGTTAAAACTGCAGGCCGTCGCCGTGACGTTATTACGGCGATTATATATTCGCCCGCGAGAAGCTACGGATTGTTTTGCGTCTCGCATGAAATTCTTACGTACGGATTCGCGTGATCCATAATTATGCTGGCACCAGGAGCAGTTTATAAATGCGGTTCGCGTCGCGTGAAATCGAAATTGCGCGCGCGGCGCATGGCGATTAAAGAATCGTATGGATTTATAGATGACCTTTCTGTTCTACCTGTAAATAGAGCGCAATCCATAGATTCCGCGATTTATGGGACAACGTGATTCGAGTTTTGTTGAGATTTTACGTGCGTTGAGTAAGTATACGCTCACGTAACGAAAATGTTACAGACGTGTATTATAAAGTACGTCTGAATGATAATTTGCACGTGACATAGCGTACCCGTGATTTAACGCGCTATGCAAATATCAGCGTGGATACATTTATGTATCGTGGTGATATTCGCGCGTAACCACTGCGTAAATCTGCCGAAACGCATGCGACGATATATTTTGTGTGCTTCACGTTCTGCGATATTTCATTTGCATTATCATATAATTGTGTATACCCAAAAAAAAGTTTCTTGTTTTGAAAATATCTTTAATTTCAACTTGGAAATCTTGAATTGAGATTATACTGCGTAAATTAAACAAGACTTGCTTGAATAAAGTCATTTTATATAGTTCAGACAAAAATAATAAAATAAATAATAAAATAAAATATTATATAATAATAAAAATAATAATAATAAAATAATAATAAAAATAATAAAAATAATAAAATAATAAAAATAATAAAATAATAAAAAATAATAAAATAATAATAAAAATAATAATAATAAAATAAAATATTATAAAATAATATATTCTTATTATTTAAGAATAATTTTCTTGAATGGAAGAGAAAAAAATGTTGATACAAAATACATTTTCAAATCAAAGATTCTAATAATAATAATCAAGATAATTATATTATATTCTTCAGGTAACAATTATAATAATGATTAAGACTGTAATATTGTTGAAATTAACAAATCCTTATAAGAAGATTATAGTTTGTTGCGTATATACGAAACAATGAATGAGTTGAGTATATAAGTTTTGATTTGAAGTCTATTTTTTTCTTGTAATTAGATGATATTATCGTTTTGATTTTTATGAGAGTGCCCGTTTGACAGTGCCCGATAGATTGGTTCACTGAATATTTTTTTCTGTTTGGGATTTATTTTCTCTCATAAAATCGACACAAATCTCTTCGGTATTTTATCATTTTTCCATTTTTTTATTATTTTTTAGCAATTTTGTTAAATAATACTGAATTATCAAAAATTGTACTATGATAGATATATGAGTTGTCAAATTAAAATTTAAATAATGGCATCTTAATACAACCATATTAATTATCTTTAAAACAAAGAATAAATATAATAAAATACAAAATATTTACAGATATATGTGTTAATCAAATCTCTTTTTAGCGAAACGTTTGTAATATACAGAAAAACCGATATGTATGTGTGTACATAAATGCTAATTATATACAATGTTCTTATTCTCACAATAAATAATTAATAAACCAATTTTCTGAAAGCCATAAAATTTCTCTTCAAAATATGTTCGAGCGAATTCGCTGGATATCAATGTGGATATGGAAGTGAATATCGATGTGCAATCGATAGATGAATTTATGTGAAATATTCGACTTCCGCTTTATTGGGAACCGGTCCTCAATTTCAACATCACGGCTTCGCGATATGAAAAACCATCAAAATGAGAGCGGAAGAAGCGAAGGGAAAAATTCGTACAAAAGAATAAAGTACGAGCGCAACGAAGCTCGTTATCATTGCACAATACGGAAGTTTACTGTCCGAATAAGGAACATCATGAACTTCCATGTTCTACCAATTATCTCTTTTGTTTTTCCTTCACCGTTTTTCTCTCGTTCTCTATTTTCATCTCACTTAATTAGCTGCTGATTTCCGCGCTTCCATCTCTCTTGTTTGTCTGTAATTAACATTCGACATTGTCGCGCTGTTACATACAAAGAAAAAACTTTATGCGCGTCGCTTCTTCACAAATTATTCGATCTTTCGCATCTTTCTTATTCGATGTTTTTCCCTGATAAAAGTCGCGCTGTAGTTATTTCGGTTAAGCATCGCTCGCTAATATATTCGTAACTTTGCATCAACATCATTGGCGTGCATTCCAAATTTTTTTCAAAATTGATTTTATTTTTATAATGGTACCGTTTCACGTTAAAGATATTTTCCAGAAAAACTCAGAAATATATGTTTCAAGATGAGACTATTGAAAACATTTTTTCGACGATCTGACATTTTTTAAAGAATTCTAGACAGCGTTTTAACAATCAGATTTTTTTTCTTTATTTTAATAAGCAGAACTTTTTGTATAAAACGTATTATTAACTTTAGAGAGAAAAAAATTCTATTAATTACATCAAAATTCTAAAAATGGGATGTTAAGTTTACAGAGACAAGAAATTTTAAATATGACATATTAAATTTTTGTTGATAATTATTTTATTTATATATTTCTGACTTTTTCTCGTTTGTTATAATATCTAAAAAATTGTTTTTTGTTTTTGATATTGTTTTATAATATTGATATTTAATCGGCTTTTGGCATTCGATAAAACCATGATGACAGATTTTATTTCGCACGAAAACTTGCATCACATTTGTTCTCGAAAAAGATTAAACTTTCTTGATAAAGATGAAACTGTCAACTATTCACTTTTTAAAATTACGAAAAATATATTTAAATATATTTAACATAGCGGGCAAAACATATGTCATCACATCGTGGCAAATTCCATATATTATAATTATGCGGCATCCTTAGCAGCATTTCATATTTCATGTGTACGCTCTGAAAAATTTATCAATAAAAAAAGCTGACATGCTCCGCAAAGTCTCTTAAACTCCCGAAGAATTTCCGTGAGATGTTGCACCGTTTTCTCTTGTGAGAGATGACTTTTCTTGTTTTTGTTTTAATCAAATTTAATACTCGATGACGTAAATGTATCCGAAATACAAATTTATATTTTTTGTTATTTATTAATTAATTAATCACCGTATTTTGATTCCTAAATATTCGTAAATCATATGTTACTCATCTTGATTTCTCTGTAAAAATTATAGACATCGTTCTTATTTTTGCATTTTTAATAAAATAACAAAGGCGGAAATAGCGCCATAACCGAGATGGCCGGTAACTTTATATATAATTTTAATCTCCGAATGTAATATTGGATGCGACTGACATTATGAGAGTAAATCACGCCATTATCACGCTACCAACTGTGCGAGGCATCCTAAATTTCCATGTAACGTCATTGCTCGTTATCTACCGGAGATTTTATTGAGTTATGTCGAACTTACAACCGAACTCTGACAATGAATTCCGCTATCTTATTTCATCCGGGTTTCTGTGTTAAAGATTCATTACACTCTCTATCGATATCTCTCCCCTTTTATGGATTTTTAATACGTTGACGCTTTTCGAATCATAAGCAGCTATTAAAGATATGTTTTTTTATTTACAAAAAAATAATTAAGTAGAAATTATGAGCAAAAAGGGAAAAATTTTAAAAACAAAATTGAAAAATTACATTCAGAAAACAAATTGCAAAACTCATTTTTGACTTAAATGCATAACATAATTCTCTTAGAACATTAATTAAAATGTAAAGGCAGAATTAATTTACATTTAAATTTATAAATTACTGTCGAACTTTTCCCCTCTCCCTCGATTAAATAAATAATGTATTATATAAGGTGTCCCAAAGTTACCGCATCACCTGCTAATAGTAAATTCTTGAGATCATTTGACATCATTTTTTGTATGTTTCCAATTTTTTTTATTATATATCTTTGTAACTAAGTCTTAAATTAAAATTCTCTCTCTCTCTCTCTCTCTCTCTCTCTCTCTCTCTCTCTCTCTCTCTCTCTCTCTATTAAAGTAAACTCTGAACTTAACTAAAGAATGTAATTTTAATTCTTTATAAAGTTTTTGCAAAAAAAATCTTTATTTTTAAATCACTTACAACATGGAAATTATTGATGCCTCGATATTTTTGCTGTGGAAAAATTACCCTAAAATGATCTCAAGAATTTGCCATCAGTAAGTGCAGTAACCCTGGAATACCTTGTACATATTTGACTTGATAAGTCTAAATTAATCTATAATTTTAAAATTTGATTTAAGCTATTATGTTAATCTTTAATTAGAACATTAAGCGTGTCTCACTCTATTAATTCAAATTGCACAATTTGTATTGCGACGTAATAATGCAACGACATGCAGATTTATGCGTATTTTATGGAGATCTGGGTGGCGCCCAAAGATCCATCTGCAATGTCGTGAACAAGATCGTGAACAAACTCTGAGGAATTGTGAATTAAGATATCGCAGCACTGAACAACATTTGGCGCAAATGGAAGAAAAGTAAAACAGGTGTGAATGTAGCGTACACAATTGAAAAATTTGTGTTAAATTTAACAGATATTAAATGTCCCAAACGGTCCAAACAAACTTATGTGTTAATTTAATATAATGTAGATATATTAAATGGTGACATTAATATTATGTTAATATATTAATATATTAACATAAAATAAAAAAATAAAATAAGTAAAATAAAGAAATGCAAACCTCAAAATAATTTGATATAAACTTTGAGTAAAATCAACATATTTTTAATGATAAAATTAACTTGGAAAAATGTTATTGGTCTATAGTCACTGTCACTCCTATTGTAGAAGAAAATTAATATTATTTTCTGTAAATTTTAACAGATAAATCCTGTCAATAATACGGAACATATCTATTGTGTAAAATTAAAAATAAATGCACATATTTTGTTTTTTTTACATTCTTTTTAATATTTTAACAAAACAGTAATATGTTAAATTAACACATAAATGTGTTAAATATTTAACATAAAAATTTTAACCGGCATATTTTAACAAGAAAACACAAATTTTCCAACTATGTAAGCCTAGAATTATGAATATAATGCTTTGATGCCTACCTATGGTGTCCGCATTGCGAAACTCGAGAAAAATAAAAACTGGTTATAGCCGATAACTTACATCAAAAAATATAGCGCAATGTGTGAATAACCGTTCCGTATTTTACCTTTCGCGAAAGTCGTAAAGTCGCATTTACTTCGTAAAAGCAGTTCTGTTATAAAATGACAAGAGAAGTAAAGAACTATGTAGTTCGAGATATTTTAACGAAAATATATGCACAAACTCGCACACTTATACATATAAATTCTTTTTAAAATATATAAAAGTTTGTAAACTATCTGTTTTTCAAGATTTATACTGAAAAAAAAATGTATCTTAATGCTAACTAAATGCGTTTAGTTATGATGTCTTTAAATGAAATATTAAAATATTTAAGTCAAATATTCAAAAATTTCAATTTAAAAAATAATAACCAATTAAATACATTTAATCAAATTAACGACACTTTTTGCTCATTGTCAGTGTAGAAATTATACAGCATTTGGAAAAACATAACGTATCTTTTATTGATATATAATGGCAAGTTTGTTAATGAAAATAAATATTTAGGAAATAAATAAAATATTTATTATCAAAAATATTTATGAAATATGTATAACAAGGTATGTGAGACTGTGAAAGAATCAAAAATTTAAAAGAGAGACAATAATTTATAAAATATTTATTTGATAACAATATGATTTTAAAACCACATTTTGTAACAGTTATAATAAATTGTTCAACGTTTTGCAAGCTATGTTTGTCAAATAAAAATTACGCGTAATTGATCGCAAGATTATTTTTTAAAGAAACATCACCGCGCTAAGTGTTAAGCTAATAAAATATCTGCGAAAGAAAAATATTTCAAGAGCTCCTATGCATTTTTATTCTCCATATAGAAATATTTTCTTTTCGCACATATATTTTCTCAATAAAACTTTTGTCAAGCTTCTGCACAATCGATCTGATTCGCGTGTGCATACTTTACTTCAAAGAACTGCACGGAACTGCTACAGACGAGAACGACGGATCTTCGTCCGCGAGTTCTTTTCTAGCATTGAAGCAAGAACTGCCGGCAGCTCGAGAAGAGAATCTACTCGAAATTCTAAAGCGAGCCCGAGCATGATACCAAACGTGACACCGATTCGCGTCATTACCGCTGCTATATACCTAGTTATACGCGCTATCTAAATCCCTATGGAAGTCTCGTTAGCCGACGTCGGGATCTCGTTAAAGCGACCCAACCTACCCCAGGCCTCGAAGGCTCCTTATATAGCCGGCCGCGATCCTTTTACAAGCGGCGCAGTTCCTCGCTCGTATCTCTCGGCAATGCCTTTCTCTTTCCCTTTCCTGTTCATCCGAATTATATCATTACACTTCGATTACCTCCGTTTTCGCCGATAGCTTACGATCTTCTTACATGCGTTACACGTGTGACATCGCGTCCGCGTCCTTCGAAGAACCATTTGATAGTATCGATTAGCTAGCTGTGCCTAAATACTCATCATTCTGTGGAAGATGTTCTACAACGCTCGTTCTTTAATGAATATTACAACAATTATTTTATTTTATAGATTAAACTGATTCGATTGTTTTACGTTGGGCATAGTTTTCGCTCTGACATGTGTGAATCTATTTAAATAGGACACAGAAAAAGAAAGTTTATAATTAAAATATGAAGTTATTCGTAGATAACTACTGCAACATTGAGACAGAAGAATAGATAATTTAATTATTAATTTGAGTTTATTTTTAAATTAATATAATTATTTTTAATTAAAATATAATTAAAAATAAACTAATTATTTTTATTTTAATATAATTGTTTGGATTCTCCTCGGACAAGGCTTAATCTATAACGACATCTATAATGGCCGCGTATGCCATTATGATATCTTCAACGTAATGGGAGCCACGTACATGTTAATTATTGATGCATCGTGTGTTTCCGCAAATTCTCTAATGCGTTTCGAGTCCCGTTGGGATGCTCGGTTCCCGATAGAGAGATTCAGTGATATCCAAGTTGTAACACGAATCTTTTCACGTACCCGCAAACATCAGTGAATCCGATCAATAGTACGATACCAGTTTAAATACGCCTTTTATTGCCGAAGAGCTTCTGATTTGATGAAACCGCTTTTGTTGCGATAAAAATTTATTTCATTGCACACAGGGTGAGCAGTACAAAGGCTACGAAGAGAAAAGATAGGATACCACAGTCTTTTTTCATTAATAGATTTTAAGATAAGTAACTTTAGAAACTTTGTAACAATGTATTTTATTGTTTTTTATTTTTGTGTATTTGCAACTGCAATTGCATCGATTGCCTGAAATATATTATACATTGCGATGAACCATCAGCTAATATTTAGTAGTAAATGTCTTGCGGTATGTTATACTGAATTTAGTCATCCCTATTAATGAGCTTTGCAGTGATACAGCTATCGATAATCTATCTGGCAAATTGACACATAGCATCACCCATTACATTAATTATTCTATAGTGATTAATTGTATCAAATGTAATTGTCAAGACACGACGCGCATTTAATGTTAAACAGATGATAGAGCTTATTTAGAAACATATCCAACGTCATGTCACTTTGATCCATTGAGAAGAGATAGTGTATGGTTTCTGTGATGATAACTAGAGTGCATTTCAATCCTGATTGACTATTGATTAGATTTTGCATTATACATAAATAGCATCAAGGGGGGGGGAGGGGGAAGGGAAAGAGACTTGCAAATTATATGTATGTAAAGCGACAAAGTCTTTCATGGAAGAGTGTGTTCCGTTTTTGCTTTATCTTTTTTATATTGATTCATCTTTATCTTTTCATTCTCCGATAAATATTGTCGATTAGATGCTTCAGAAAAAAATCTTTATTTGACTTTGATTATCTATCGCTTACAATTAGATGCACAATGTTGCTCGAAAGGTATAAATTATTCTTACACACATAGTAAAATCTTAAAAAGAGATGTTAAATAAATACAACATAGTTCAAGATACTTTCGTGTAAGACAGTTTTGTTGAAATTTCTCAACTAGCTGAATTGTGGAGAAAGTTGAGAGATATTTGAGTCGACAGTGACACGTAGATTCGTTCCGACACCCACGCGCTAAAGTCTCCGCGAATGAAAGATATTTGAATAGCATTCGTTGTCGTAAAGATTTCAGAGACATACGGTCGAAGGACAAAGCTTCTTGGAGGAAACAAAGAAAAAGCACTCGGTGCTCTCTCGAAAGTGTCCCGATAAGAAAAATCTTTGACTCTTTATTCGTTCCGAGAACCGGAAGATAAGTCCCTTTGAAGCCGCTTCATCTTAATGAAGCTCTTTGGAGCTGTGACTCGGATTTATTATCTACTATTCTTGCGGCCAAAATACTTCAGAAGATCGAGCGATGTTCTTTCAAAATAAGTTTATCTAATATATTTGATATTTAGATATAAACAAATTACCATTCGAGATAATGTAAAGCAATTTCACTAACGTCCATTAGCTTTAAACCATGATTATATTTAATCATAGTTAATCTATTTTTCATCTTCATTTAAAATTGGAGAATCGATGAATGAATGGCAGAAATTAATTGAAAAACTCAGAGGTAAAAATAACCGATTGATTCACATTTATTATAATTGTTTATAAATTTAGTCGTTTTCGACATGTATAATGAAGTCTTGTTATTTTAAAATTACGCTGTATTATTAAAAATAAAAAAGAAAGCTTGTATATTAAACTTATGTATTAAGTCACGTTTAAAAACAGTCAAAGGGATATAAAACTTTCAAATATTTTTCAAGGAAAATAATTTTTAATGATATCAACCGTAACTGTAACATTGCAGTTAACATTATCTCACGCTGCGAAGCGTCTTATGCATCGCATATAAGCTGCACGTTAATTAATATAATTATCGATGAGATTACTTGCGTCCGAGATATTTTCGTAAACTATCATAATCGCGTTATCGGCTATTTAAACGACCCTTAGCAAGCCACGCATATATTAGAATAACTGAAATCCTTAAAAAAATTACAAATTTATTTTAGGTCGTCAACATGAGATCATTAACATGCATTTAATTCGAATAAATGCAATCGTGAAGTAAGAGTATTGCACCAATTATTGTATAAAAAATTTTGGGTGTTATTTATAAATATGGGAGGAACAGAAGTGCATCGATTTATATAAAATATATAATGTAAAAACGAAGTACTATTGTACAATCACATAAAAAATGCTACATAATAATGACTGAATTAGATCGGTACTCTATTATTCTATATTACTTGATACGATTATATTACTCGGATTATATTTAATC
The DNA here is from genome assembly GCA_039654345.1 of Cataglyphis cursor. Taxonomy (NCBI): domain Eukaryota; kingdom Metazoa; phylum Arthropoda; class Insecta; order Hymenoptera; family Formicidae; genus Cataglyphis; species Cataglyphis cursor. The sequence goes on from JBCEZX010000075.1 coordinate 8,598,374, forward strand.
GTTAAATATTAGCAAGATGAGCAAACAAATTTTTCATATAATATTAACGATAAATTAGATATTGGTAATTATAAAATGATAAATAATTCTTTTAATGCATGGATTTTTGCTATTGTATTATTTTAACTGTTATCTTTACATTATTAATTAAATAAAAACACAAACGTGTATAAATCAATTGTGCCTTAACAACTAATAGACGGATGACGAGATAATAATGAGCGCTCAAAGCCCTAATGATCGTGTTCGATAAATCTGAGTTGATTCCGGCATACCAATAAGTAGCGCACAAAAAACGTAACAAATCTTCCCATATTACATGCTAATGCTGATCTGGAAAAGATTAAAGTGCGATGCTGTTCCCGAACAGAGCGCCCTATTGGTGATTATTTATAAAGCGGTTGTGCGTAGATCGATGCGTAGAACGATGCCTTGAAAAACAGTTTTGCCTTCGTGGAAAGAAGGTTTGAGATGAGGAGCGAATGTACACAATGTTCCAGAATGGAATGCGGATGATATCTTACATAGTTGGAAAATTTGTGTTTTCTTGTTAAAAAATATGCCACTTGAAATTTGTGTGTCAAATATTTAACATTCATATGTTAATTTAACATATTGCTATGTTATGTTACTTGAACTCAAATATTAAATTATTAAAACAATTAAAAAAGAATGTAAAAATAACACAATGTGCATGTATATTTAATTTTACACGATAGATATGTTCCGTATTATCAGTGACAGAATTTATTTAATTTTAAAATTTACAGGAAAAAATGTTGATTTTTATTCTACAATAAGAATGAGAATGATTACAAATCGTTAATAACATTTTTCCAAATTAATTTTATCTATAATTATTAATTTTATATATAATTAATTTTATTAATTTTAAAAATGTTGATTTCACACAAAATTTATTTTAAATTATTTTAAAGTTTGCTTTATTTTGTATTAAAATATCAACATAACATTAGTATCACCATTAATATATCTATATTATATTAAATTGACACAAAAATTTATGTGAACTGTTTGGGACATGAAATATCTGTTAAACTTCATATAAATTTTTCAACTTTGTAGAAATTGCTTGTTTGACGAACTTGATGTCGGTTTTTCTGCAGAGGGAATATCAGAGAAGAGTCTTGGAATTTCTATATTAAATATCTCTCATTTAATAAACTTTGAATTAAAATTCCATCAAAGTAACATCCCACGATATAATTCTGTTTAGAAATATTTTTCAATTTTTTTTAAATATATTTGATATATCAAACGCAAGGAATTGAAAGGGTTACTTAGTCCCTTTAACTTAGTTCTTTTAACTTTATCTTTATCGTTTTCTACAGAAGTATTAGATTAGGAATACTGGCTCTTGTGCGTGTTGCCAGGCAATTGCGTAAAAGGGCAAATTTGGGTGAATATCGACGTTAAAACCTTGAGATTTCAAAAAGACTTGTTTGTGGAGAAAGATATGGGAGAGCGAAAAAACGATAGTAACGATGGATAGTTGCTTTTATGAACCGAAGGACTAACCACAGCCGAGCTATAATTGCGAATGTTTCCGCGCGAAGCGGGATCATCCACAAGCGTAAACGTTGTTAATGCAACGACAATCTATGGCGCGTTCTCGACGCTGCCTATTAAAATTTATTACGCTATAATATCGCAACGATCGATAGCCATCTCGCAAATTCGAGCAAACAGCGAGTCGATCCGACGCATCTGATGCGAGCTTAAGCCCTGTAATCGATGTAACAGATCCCATGTGATTGACACATGATTCTCTCATCGCGCGCGGGGGTTTGATTTTAATTTTCACGAAAGAGATTTAATGCCCATTCAATTCGCGAGCTGATTATTTTTGTAATGATTATCCCGTCACATATATATTAGCGTGGGTATTGATGCTCCTTTCGTTAATCGCTTGTAGCGTTTATTTGCATTTTCACATGCAATTGTTTCAGCGAAATTAATTTTATGCTATGTAAAGAATAATTTTAGCTATATAGAGTATATATACAGGGTGTCCGGCGTCAATCGCATCACCTGTCGTGTGCAGGTAGAGCAGGCAAAACTGAGAAGAAAAGT
>JBCEZX010000075.1:8600731-8616910 GCA_039654345.1 Cataglyphis cursor
TATATATACATATATAGTTTATATAAAAATTCAGATATATATAAGAAAAACGAATATTTTATTTTCTTAAAAAATCGAATTACCTATGGAAAGTGGAGTGGATGTTACTTTAACTAGATTTAATTTTGATGTTGGCTGATATACGCAAGATTAAGGCCTGTTATTCCCTGTTAAAGTATGAGTTCTGTAAAAAGCAGTGGCCGTAAAATATAAATGCCTCGGGGTAGTAAATAAAATAGAAGAGACCGTGAAGAACCTAATGAACCAGCAATGCTGATGTTATTGGCACTAAAACTAGAGAAGCGTGTCGATCGTTTTCCTTACCACATTTTTATAATATTAAATCTTTTTAACGCCCTTAGTGCACAGTTTCAAACTAACAAGCCATATATTATAATCAAGAATTATAATATAATAATTCCTTGTGTACTATTATTTTAAACTTGCAAATTTCAAATTTGTATACATCTCTCTCTCTCTCTCTCTCTCTCTCTCTCTCTCTCTCTCTCTCTCTCTCTCTCTGCATTAAAAACAAAAATAATAAAATATATATATTTCGAAAAAGAAAAATATTTTTTAAACAAATTCAAATAAAATTTATTAATATCGAAATAAGCTGAAAATTCTCGGCTGAGATATTGCTCAATCTCTCGTAGTGCACCAAACGAGGGAAGCGGACACGCTTCGTTCGAATTAATGTTCGGCCGTGTCTTGGAACGCGCTCCGCGTGCAAATAATTTAACTTGGACACGAGGAAGAGGTGAGTTATTTCAAGAACCCATGCGCGCAGCCAAGGTCTGATCCTGAAGGAAAACGTGACTGCGGGGCGTTAAATGCCTCAACAGCCGATTTGCTATTGTCACCGTATAGGCGCCACATCGCGCCGTCGGTAGCGAAATTTTTCACCGGCAGTTCTCTCCCTCGAAGTCATAAAGCGCAACCCACCTCGGTGGCGAAGGGCGGGGGGAGGGAGGCGGGGGGAGGGAAGGGATGCATCGCTTTTCGTCCCGAAGATAAATTATTGCCGATAACATCTAGCCACTACTGCGATACCTACGCGCCGCGATAGCGAGACTGGAAAATATCCGCGTCGTCAAGAAATAATTAATGAGCGTTTAATATCGCGCGGAATAAACAATGGATCACAATGTGAAAATGAGTGAACCAAATCACCTTGACCCAGTTACCTTTCCTTCAGTTTGCAAAAATGTGCAAACTGATATGTGTAATGATTATTATAACGTTTTGTCGATTTGACGAAAAGTATCATTTAGAAATAATTAGCAAAAAAGACACAGGTGTATATTTCTAATGAATAGAAACTCTAGAAAGAAAGAGAGAGAAGAAAAGAGAAAGATAATTACACGTTTAACAAAAAGTGACTTGTTCTCAAACATTGGAATGAAATTCGTCGTTTCTTATAGATTTTTGGACGTTAAGTGTAAATCCGATTTTAAAATTGTTTCATAATTTTTTTTTGAGAAATTTGCAATTAAAATTGCAAAAAGGGCTGTTTTCACGAGCTTTGTTTTATTGAGTCCACCATTTTGAATTTGACAATTTTGACATTTGGATTTAGTGACCTAAAAAACTCTTAAATTTAAATAAACATAATTGAAAACAATTTGGTAAATCGTCAATGACTTAAATCTTAAGTCAGCTAACTTCTGCTAATACATCTCACATTTAACCATGGATATCTTATTAACTGATCATAAAACTGACACCAAAAATTCCTTTTAAGGATTGAAAGTCTTAACAACATACATTATTTTGATTGTAATAAAACTTCTCCAGCACGTCACATATTATAGCTATAATATGATAAAGTTTATGAAAATAGTCTTTTTTGCAACTTTAATTGCAAATTTCTCAAAATTTTAATGTGATGAAGCAATTTCAAAACCAAATACGTATTTAACGTCCAAAGATCTATAAGAAACGACTAATCCTGTTTCGGTGTTTTTATTTGTTAAACTGTGTTATCAATTTTTCCCCCACAGTGTAGAATTTCTTATATAATATATACTATATTTATAATAGTATGATATGCCTATATTGTGCGTATGCTGAGCGATTATCGTGACGAAAGCATTAAATAATCTCTCGGTATGTTCGATACTTTATACTTGACGTGGCCCATGACAAATGAAATTGTCGACGTGACGCTAGGTATATGGAGGACGTATTAAATTCCAGCAGCCATATCGGCATCCTCGAAATGTTCGATGCGTTTTCGTACATGACCGCGGCAGAAGCAGATCGTAATCGAAAGCGAAGGCAGTCGCCTACGTATTTTCTGAGCGAATTTTCCGCGTCACCGAGAAAGCAAACCTTTTAAGGTGGCTCGGGAGACGCGCCCTCGGTGATATCGCGCCGTTTCTCCTCCCGCGAAAATAAATTGCGTCTGATAACACATCTACTCTTTCGCGATACATTGAGCAGGCGATAAGAGGGATCGCATCTTAAGTGACGATGCGGTTCCATAAAACGAGGGATTCGTGGGCGCGTCGACCTGAAAGTATACTAATTATTTATGTAGCCATTTTAGCACCCTTTTAGTTCCCGGGTATCCAAAAATACAAGCGAAAACAGTAAACGCGCTCTTAAAATGATAATATAGTGTTTCTATTTTGCAGAAAATACATAATGCGTAGCACACAATTGTTTATTCCTTCTGTTTTCTATTTAATTATGTGTAGCTAGGATATGTGAATTCATTGTATATACATATAATAATATGTATAAAAAATATATAAAATTTTTTCTAACATTCTCTTTTGCTTGAACAATAATAAACAACAATAATAAAATCTTACAATAATTTAATTACCAATGTACTTATTACTGTCTTATTATTATTTTATTATTATTTATTATTATTATTTTAATTTGGCTTGCTGATCAATTTATTCATAAATTGTCAATGATCTGCAGAGAATGTCAGAGACATTGAAAATTATCGTTACAAATTCGATTGATTTTGGATCAACGCAATTATCTCGCAATGTTATCGCAGAATGCATAAGATTTATTTCAAGCAGCTTTATTTAGAGAAATTCATTGCATTACCCTCAACTTGGCCGTTTGAGAGACATGTGTAAGTGACTGAAAATTTTGGCAATCAGCGTAGACATGCCTGTCGTATGCAGACTATGCATCAAATGGCACGTGTTCAACACAGCATGACAGACGGAAGTAGAATCGTTCATGATAGTTGACATTCTAAACTGACAACACAAGAGAGACTGCAATTCGAGCACATTATTTTATTAATATTTGTGAAACATAATAAATATCTTCTAATCATATGCGCAATTAAAGTAATAAATATTATATTTAATAAGAAAACGTATAGTAAATATTTGCGAGAAGGATAATTATATTCTTATTAAGAAGATTACAAATTAATTACAAATTAATCAACTAAAAATCCTGAAACTAAAAATATATGTCAGAAATTGAGAAATCTCAGCGATATATTGTTCTTAGTTTTACGAAAAAATTAATTTTCTTGTAAAAAATTAAAATTCTTGTAATTACTTGAGTCAATAGTTGCAAAAGTAATAATAAATGTAGGAGCAATTATTTGCGTTAAATTTAACGATATAATCGCGGATATGCGCATACTAAATCTTGTCACCAGAGTATATCCGTGCAGATAACAGAATCGAGGAGAGAAATTTTTCCAAAACTGTCGACATATACTATATATATACAGTGTGTTCAGCGTAACGATTTTTGAGACGTTTCCGATAGTTTGAAAAAAAGTTTGTATAGAAAAAATTAATTTGTTTTGCGCAAGCTATTACATGCAATAAAAAAATTTAGAAAAAAACATTTTTTTTCGTTAAAAAATCAATATTATCTTAAATTTTTTAAATGGTACCATGCAATTTTTTTTTCAAAATATTGTAGAGGATTTCAAGATAAATTTAACGCACTACAATAAGTGTCATTTTTATTGATATTTAATATCAAATTTGCATTATTTTAAATAGCAGCAGTTATAAACTCTTTAGAAACGTATGCAATAGAAATGTAAGCATAAAAGCGGATTAGAAATGTAAATATAAAATTAAAAGTTCGAAACATCGAAACATGTTACAATAATTACGATGTGAAAATAATTCCCAGACAATGTTCAATACTCAATGTTTATGTCTATGTTTATTTCTAATTAAAGCTTATAAGTGCTGTTATTTAAAATAATGCTGCAAATTTGACATTAATTATTAATAAAAGTGATACTTATTATAGTGCGTTGAATTTGTCTTAAAATCCTTTACAATATTTTTAAAAAAATTACACATTTAGAAAATTCGAGAGCACAATAATCTTTTTATAAAAAAATTTTTTCAATTTCTTTATTGCATGCGATAGCATGCGTGAAACAGATTAATTTTCACTATATGAACTTTTTTTGAACTGTTGGAAACGTCTTAAAACTTTCGCGTTACGCTGAACACCCTGTATATATATATATATATATATAGGATAATAGAAAGAGTGTTGCGATTCTCTATTCAGGCAATCTCAAAGAAATGTATTAAAGAAGGGCTCGGTGAAGGATAGCCAGCTGTGCGTTCGCGTCTGATCTGTAAGTGGTATATACTACTGCGAACCAATGTAGATGTAGTTAATCAGAATGTATAGTAAGACGGATGAGAGAGATGTAGAGGTATCACCACCTCGGCGTAAATTCGCAGATACGTCTATGTGTGTGTGTGTACAACATATATCACGGACAATCCTAAGAAAAATGTAACACCAGCTAGCTTCTCTATGCCGCTTTGAAGGAAAACAAACGATCGCGCGAATCCATTGTGTTGCCTCGCGGCGGTAATCTTGCCGTGGTGGCTTGCACAATACGCCGACAATTGCCTGTCAATCGAACGCGCATAATCGATATGCAGCGTAATAACAATGTCCCGCGTTGCACGTTACAAAAGCGCGTTACAAAGGCGCGCGAGATTAAAAAGCAGTCAGAGACGCTTTTCCGAGAAAAGGAGCGTGTAACGTAAAAGGATGCGGAAATCAAAAAATTCACCTCGCCGTAATAACTCGACGACGCGCTTTATTCTGCGTACGCAGGATTGAAGATATCGCGATCGATCGCGGTCGAACGTTTTCTATCTCGTTGCGTTGATTCTCGCGCTTTTGTTCACGTTTTATCGCGCACGAACCTTCCTATTTCGCACGAGCGTTTGAATTTTCACTTTTCAATGTAAAACTGCTAAACGAATATATACGGCGCCGCGTTTCCTTAAATTTTTTACGCCATGAGCGTGGCTTTTCCGTGATTTATATGAGTTCGGGTAAATTTAACCGGATGCAACCGATCGGTACATGTGTGTGTGACACGTTGCACATATACTCACAGAATTCACACTCGCGCTAAACGAATACGAATGATACGTATTTTCATGAAATAAATCGTTAAAGCTTCCACTTTTCCTAGTGTTTAGCTTCTCGCGCTACTCGAATTTCGGAGAGATTCAGGATTGTAATTTAAACTGGACAAACAGCTCCGCGTCCACCTCATTGTTTCTCTGATTTTCTTGATCTTTACCTTTTAATTATAGCACTCTGTGTATGTGTGTTTGTGTGTGCGTTTGTGTGTGCGTGTGTGTGTGCGCGCGCGTGTGCGTGTATATGTGACTAGTCTAAAATATATACTTTACAAAAGACAATCAAATAATTTAATTTAATTATTTATTTATTCTTCTAAGCCCTTTCCCTTGCAAAAGCTTTAGATATTTTTCCTTAACTACTGTAAAATTTTCTTAATTTATAGTACATTATTCTAAATTTTAAAAGAAATTTATATATCCTAAATTTTAGAGAGTTTAAGAGAACAAATCAGATATATATTCGATATAAAATATTATTGAGAAATATATTTTCGCACATATAAAGAATATTTTCAGCTTTGTTTGTATTTTAGGAAATTGTGATAGGATATTTTTCTTACATTGTTGCAATGATAACATTAATCAAATAATATTGATTAATCTTGTCTAATGTTATCTATGAGATAGAAGTGAAGATAGTTATGCGCACGCGGTGAGCTCATTAATGCATGTACGTATCATAATTGGTAAGTTACCGTGACTATTGGCGACGACAGTAAGTTGGCGTTAACGATAGTTTCTACAGGTGGTCGGTTGGCATTGTCGATGTCAATAGCACATATAAAGCACCCATCTAACCCGGTTACCTCGTATTCCACAAATTATGAAATTGCTGGCAATAATGCGCAAAATAATCTCGATGAGAAGCTTCTTACAAACATCAATAACCAGAAAATAAAGTCATTATTGTGATAAAATTAAACATTATTGTGATAAAATTTATCAATTTTCGAATCTAACTTGGGACAGTTAGTTTTGGCAATTAATTTTTTTTTTTCATCGTATGCAATTTAATTCCTCGTGCATTATTATGTGGGATACGAATGTACGCGCGCATATAGTAATTACTAGTAATTATATTTTATAAGATCTTCATCGCACATACACAGAAAGAGAAAAATTTAAACGACATTCATTTTATATAAATACAAGATTTATTATAATAAAACGTAATTATTTTTAAGATATATTATTTCGCAAAATATTGCAAAATGTTTTTTTAAATAAATGTACATAATAATTGTTCTATAAAATATATATTAAAAATAGATATAAATATAGAATAAATATATATTAAATATAAATAGATATAATATATGTATAGATATATAGAAATAGACATATAGATATGTAGATATAATATATAGATATAAATATAAAATATATATACATATATTAAAAGTATATATTATAAATATATATTAAAAAAAAATTCTATACAGTGACAATATTACAAAGAGAAATAAAACTACACTTTTCGGAAGCCGACAATTGTGCTAGATGCATTTTCGTAATATAATTCAGCATTCGGATGACGATGTGCTTTTATACCGACGCACGCGCGTCTCTGGAAATGTAATTTTATTAACGTATTGATGCGCCTGGTGCTATCAATGCGATGCGTGTTCATTATATTATCTCTAATAATTAAGAGATACTCGGAATGTACCGACTGTACGTTACATCATCGAGTTTGACAGATTTAATCTCTATAACTTCTCTCAGAACCCACTTCGCCATGGATGCATTCGCCGACACATTGTCAAAATTACGCCACGTTTCGTTGTGATCCTTCGTCGGATGCGGCGACATGTTCGCCGACGCATTGTCAAAATTATGCAACACATCTCGGTTTTCGAGGATGTGACCATACACGGCGACACGATAGGCATGGTACATGGAAAAGGGATGGGAATGCGGCACGTCACACCGAGCTCATGCGTCGTCATGGTAACGCATCCTTCGTTGGTTGACCTTGAGCAGAATGAGGGGTATGAGGGTAGTATGAGGGGTTCGGGAAGGAAGAAAATGTAAGGGAAAAGACAAGGACGCGCGAGATAAACGAGGAAAGAGAGAGAGAGGAGAGAGAGAGAGAGAGAGAGAGAGAGAGAGAGAGAGAGAGAGAGAGAGAGAGACAAAAGGGGGTTGAAAAAAGAGGGGCTTCTCGTGGTTGCGATGAAAGTTTTCTATCGGACAAGCATCGTAAAAAGGATTAAGGGATACAAAGTCAAAAGAGACTTACAGCCAGTTTTATGAACTATAGAGGGACTTTGTTTTCTTTTTCATTGAATAAATCAACCGCACGCGCGCGCGATCGTTGCAAAATGAAGCACGTTAATGAAGCCGGCAAGGCTCATTGTTCTAAACGCGGTTAAGCAGTCCTGAATGCGGAATGCTGAATGTAGAATCTGATGCAGTCAGTTCGATAATATTCGCAGCATAGAAGCGGATTTATTTCGTTCCGCCTGTTCTCACATTCAGCGGCGAACTGTTCTACGTTCGCAAATTTTTGTTCGTACAATAGGTATAAAGTACGATAATTAAATCGTGGTTAGACGGTAGAGGGAAATTTCAATCCTCGGATTTTCGTGCTATATCTACGAGAATTTTACTTGTATACGAGAAATGTAGACGAGAAACAAACGTAGGAACGATGAGTTTCATTATCATATTTAACGCTAAATACTTTATACGAGCCCTTGAATTCTGAGTGAGTAACGATCGAGCTTTTAAACGCGAAGCTATTTGAAATTCCAGTCTACCTGTAGAAGACAATCGCTTACAAACGCGCCGAGCAGAGAATATAATTAAACGATGCATATTCATAGAGCCATACGACCGTAAAAGTCACATTCACTTCTACGTCACGTAAAGCTGATCCCAACCGGTAGAATCCTGGATTATGCGTTATACAGTTTAAACGTCTTCATAGCACCGGATGCTAATTAGAGATTCTAGATGTGTACACATTTGATACGTTTAATTTAGCGCTATATTTATAATAGACATTTCTCACAATGCCTGTGCACGCGATTAAATCTAAATTGCGACAAAGGTTGATGGAAAGAATATTTGTACTGAAAAGTATGGTTCAACAGAGAGTTTGTTTGAGATTCTGTACTGCCTACTTTTTCCATTTTGAATCATTGTAAAAAATATCAAAAAAAAAAAAAAAAAAAAAATTAATTTAAATACAATAAAATTTCTTCTATAGTATATTTTATTCCATTTGACATTATTACTAAATACCTGAAGATAATGAGAACATTGTGAAATGTTCTCTTCAATTATTAGCAGATATAAATTAAAATTCTTATACGTACTCTTTGCAATTTACTAAAATAGTTTTAATTAATATTATGGATAGTATAAACGACATAGACGTCTACAGGGGGAGGGGAGGAGGAAGGGGGGGGGGGTGGGCAAGAGAGACTTTGCTCTCTCTCCTGGAATCTAGAAAAAATTTGAAAAGCAATTTGAATAAAGAAGGGCAAAGTTATGCTAACGTTGCCGATTTCTGCCCTAATCCATAGAAAAATATATTTTTTTTTTAATTTTAATTTTAATAGAATTTTAGTTTTTCAATGCCTGCTTTGCTCGAATTTAATTCATTTTGCCTGTTTTCAAAAAATAAAAAAAAAGTAAAAAATAAAAAAACACTAAAAATATAAAAAAAATTAGAAAACTTTCTCGACATACACTTATACTAATCTTGTCGCAATGAGAAAGTTTTACTACCAAAAGATGTATAAATTTCAAATTATAAGTATCCTATTCTGGAAGTAATATTTTGTATCGTGCCACCTCCTTCTGGAAAAAATCCTACGGATAGATAATTATTACCTTGATAAATAATTATTACTGAATTAAATGTAGCAATATTTGAAAACACTCACGAACTAAAATATTTTTGAAAGGCAAAAACTGTAGAGAAATGCGAAATAGATTTGTTTATTAAAATGTCTATCTTTATCGATTTGACGGATTTGACTGCTGATTATTTGTACTGAATAACTCACAAACGTATTAATACTACGACTATATTCTGTACAACTGTAACAGCGTACAGCTTTTGTAAATGTCTGATGTTTCTCATCATATCTCACATCGAAAGCTGACTATTGTTTCGAATAGCGCTGCAAAAACAGCGAAAATATCGCCGATAGATATTCTTATGCGAAAATATGGCAGATATTTTGCGGATATTCCTAGGCGCTTTAATTCCTTTGATGGAGAACATTTTCGCAAAAAAAATAAATAACAGTATCCATATTTTCGCATTTTTTTGCGCGCATTCTCCCGCACACTTGCTTCTAAAATAAATACAATCGAATTTCTTTTGTCTCAACGACGTGAAACTTATAATTTCACATGAATGCAAATTTACTAAAGTATATTTTCGTTCACTTGTTTCCCGAAACAAAATGAAAATACTTTTCGCAAAGTTGGAGTCCCTTTTAATGCAGATTTATTTTCTAAGTTTTCTAAGATAGAATCAAATTTTTTCGAAATCACAAAATATAATATTTGCGTAAGAAAGAGATCTGTGCTTTATTTCTTTTGATGATTCCCAATCCAGACATTCTGAATCAACAACCTGTTGAAACGCACTTTGTACGTATGTAAAAAAGATTTCTATCGCAAGAGCGAAGCTTTTCATTCACGATGATGACAGTCGCCATTTGTGTATGTATTTTGAATATACACAATTTATCAAGATGACTGTATAAATGTACGAAATTAATGCAATATTTGTGAAATGAGGAAAAAAGACGACTGCAAAATATTTGCGATTTTGATTATTATATAAAGGTACATTAGTTAGACGAGTAAATTATAAATGACTTTCGCGCGAATGATTAAATCCGCAAATAAATCAAGAAATAATTAAGAAAAAATAAATTAAACAAAAAAAAAACAAAAAATACATGTAAACAAAAAGTTCATGTATATATATAATAATTTCTCATATTATTATATGCCTTAAATTAAATTATATTTGCTATTAAAACGCGTGACACGCATACAACAAGCCAGTATAATATACAATAATTGCTATAGTAAAATATTTATAAAAAATAAAATAAAACTAGCTATAATAAAAATACGCAAAATATTACATTTAGTAATATTTATTTTTATCGCTATTACTTTCGACATTGCATACTTTTATTGACACTCGCGGTTGAATTCAATTAATGAGCCGATTCTTCTTGATTCGAAATGGTATTCGAAACTCGGCTTTAATATAATCGCGATTTACTACGCATAAAAACTTATGTTTCTCATTTGTCGGCATCTCTCTCGTGTTCCACGACAAATGTGATATTTCTCGCAAGAAGACGGAGAGATTTTGAATACAGGTATTCATTCGCATAAAACCAAGAGAGATTAGTTTTGACTTAAAGCCAACTTTAAATTAATAGTCCGTATGCCGGAAGACAACCCCAAGGACATTTCATAAACTATTGCCATATCTTTGAGAGACACATCGATTATTATTCTTCAAAACTCGACTGTCCCTGATCGATTGCAGAAATTTGCGGAGTATTTTGAATATTGGTTTATGTTTAGGTGCAAAGAGAGAGAGAGAGAGAGAGAGAGAGAGAGAGAGAAATTCGAAACGACATGTCGGTCTTAACATTTTTCATTGAAACCTGTTTGCCTGTAAATGTAACATGTAAATTGCATGTTTTGTATATTTCTTAGCTTAAATAAACATCGACGAATTCACTCGCTTTTTCATTAAGTATTCAGCTCTTGAATTCCGTGAACGCTGAATGTAATTGGAAGACTTAACTCGCTCATCCACGCGATAAAAATTTTATTAATATGACATTTGTCAACGTTATTTCATCATAAAATTACATTATATTTTTCTAGTTAAAAAATGTAATCTTTCCTTCACATTTCATATTATAAATATCAAAAATAAAAAGAAGTAAATTAATGTAATTGTTGATATTATAATTTTTCAGAATAATTATAATTTAAAATGAAATATGTATGTATATGTGCAGTATAAATTCACTAGATTCTTTAAAATTTATATTAACTGATTATGGAGAGAGAGAGAGAGAGAGAGAGATCAAGTTTAAAAAACCAATTATAAATAAAATTAAAAAAATTTATAAATTTATTATTTTATATTATTTACAATTGAAATTGAAAAACTATTTATTATTCCAATTGTATAGTATCGCAATTCTCGTTTGTAATACGAAAGCCGGGTCAAATATCATAGAAATTTAACATTGATTTTTGATTCTCCATTCATCGCATTCAACCGCACTCGTGGAAAGTCGCAATGTCGACAGGACGAGTTGCACAATAGAACAGTGTGAGACTTCTGGGCCCTTTTGTAAGTTACTATTATACGAAGTTGCAGTTTTAAACTAAGTTATCAAGCTGCGGAAACGCGGGTACACTCGCTTTTTCAAGCTCACTGCAATGTTAATGCATTCAAAACCACGGGATCCTGCCTTTCGTGGCAGGAACGAGGACATCGCACCGCAAGTCGCGCGCGAATATGTACATAGTATGACACCTCTGTGAAGGTCAAAAGTTAAAAGGAATCTCTGACAAAAGGACATGGAATTGTAGCCTCGTTTCATATAATCGCGAGCCGAATTTCGAATGTTCATTAATTCAGCGTCTGACAAAAGAACATATTTGATTAAAAATGTATGTTAATTAGTTGAAGCGAATGATGAATAAATGTCATATCAAGAGGTCGAGATCGCCATCGACGATCAGGTGATAATAAATGCGTGATGACTTTTGAAAACAATTTTATTCATCGACTTTATTCGTTCGATTATGTTATCTTTTATACCAATTAAAGAAATGGAGCTAGCATTGAATACCAACTTGATATTGCTATTATTTAATGCATAATATTTTTAATGAAAAAGAACTTTTTGGCGGTATAAAAACTGAAAAAAAAAATCACTTTTTTATTTAATAAAATTTTATTTAATATTTTTACTTAATAAAATTTTTATTTTTATTTAATGAAATTTGTTTTCAATTTGGAATCCATTTTTCTTCAACAAAAATATCTAGGTTCAATCAGTAGATTTGAAGTGATTAGAGATTGAAGATAAAAAAAATTCACAGCAACTTTTTTCATCTACTAAACTTTAGAAAAATAAATAATAAAATCATACTTTACAGTTAATTTCAAATAAACTGTATAAGTTTTTATTTGACAAACAAATTATATAAAAGCATGTAATGTAAAAAATTGTAATATAAATGATGGCTTCCTACTTGACACATGAACACACCCTATATAAATGCAGAAACTTTATTTAATTATAACTAACTGGGGCTAATAGCAACCAACTGCATATACCGACGATCTAAGTTAATTACTTTTGGTACGCGGGATATTTTCTGTGTGTGATTTAATTTTTTTTCTCAAATTAATAATATAATATTGCTGAAATCTTGCTTATAATATTGTTGGAAAACGGACAATCCGATTAATTCAAGTTTAATTAAGATAAATGCAAACATTGATACAAAGAAGTTTCAGAAATAATTTATCAGGAAATTTTGGTGTGTAAGAACATATTATAATAGAATTAGTGGTTATCTAAATAAGACATTAAGATCGCTTGTAAGTTCTATTTAAGTAATATGTAATAATTTATCAATGACTGAATATAATTTTAAATTCTTATTAATTTTTATTAATACTAGTCTCTATTATTTAAAATTTCGTTTTAAATTTTTTTAAATCTATTTTTAATCTTTAATCATATAAAAATAAAATAATAATAATTTTATTTAATAAATCTTTGCTTATATATTTCTTTTTAATAAACTTGTGTATAATATTATTTTTTTAATATTTCCGATTTTAGAATGATAGATATTTACTTTCTCTAACATAAGAACCGTAAACAGTCTTTACTGATCATAACATAGAAGCATGATTACGTCCATACATATCTTATTCAAGCGAATAATCGAGGCATTGCATATTCGCGAAACATATCATCCGGTTTTACACTCGTATAATAAAACACAACAGCCGATTGTGTTGAAGCGCAAATAAATCGAATACTTCCGCGTGATCAAATGAACGAGAGAGAGGCTACAACAACCGGCAACGCGACGGACATGTGTCACGGAGAATCTCGCGGGAAATGAGTGATAGAAACAAGTGAAATGTGTAAAAAAGACGGCTCTTGAAAAAAAAAAGAGAGGAATAAATAAAGCAATATTTACCATTTCCGCGCCATCGTACCGCGGATCGGAGACGCTCCAGGTGCGGCGTCGCTCTTACATCCTCACCGTTCTCATCGTCTTCAGCCGGCGTCTCCTCGAAGTAAAAAAGAAAAAAGAAAACGCGCTAATTTCTCAATCGCGCGCTCTAATTTTACTTTACTTTTTAATAAATCGCCGAGTATCCCACCGCGCGAGTACTCGCACGAATCCCTCTTCCTCGCGGGGGTGGCGAGAGCGGAGGAGGGGGAGGCGAGAGGGGGGGGGGGCTGCTCTCGAAATCGCCAGACGCGACGGCGCGACAAAGACACCACACGAGATGCGCACACGCGTGAAGCGCGGAGCCGACTGGCTCGGCCCGCCCGCCGCGATCTCCGGCCCCTGCGTCAGCGCCACCTGCTCCACACGGATGCTGCCCCTGCGGCCGGCCGTCTGCCCGCGCAAAGATCACCCTCATCGTCTCTCGCACCTGACCTGCCCGCAACGCGCGAAACAGTTGCCGGGCGTAAAATTGTTTTTTTTGTTTTTTTTTTTTAGACGATTTATCGTAAATCTCAAAATGCGACAAATTTTGGGGCTTACGAATGTAATATTCATAGCTCGCGCTTATTAAACTTGAATTAGCGATTAAGCTTTCCATATGGTGTTCCGGTCAGCGATATGATATACAGGGTGATTCTAAAGAAGTGCAAAAAATCTTAGGATATGATTTTTTGTTGAAAATTAAGGAGAGTTTTTTTCACATAAACATACACTTCTATACCCTTCCCTAAGAAGTTAAAATTCATCATGGTTGAAATGGCGGTCATTTCCAATATTTATTAAAATTTTGTGTTGTTTCTGTTCCATTTCTTTTCAACATTTACTATAATTCTGTTTCGCATGTTTTTTTTTATTCAAAAATTTAATTTCTCGTAACTCAAAACCTATTCTATAGTCATTTAGCATTGTGATAATATATTTTTTTTCTTGGAAACTATTAATTTTACGAAAAAAATAAAAGATATAAAAAAGTTTCTAAAGGAATCGAGCTTTCTAATAGTATATTATTAAATAATCACATTTTGGCTATTAAAAAATTCTAGTAAAATGTTGAATAGGAGTTGCTAATTTCATCCCCTTATAACGATATGGAAGGATTAAAAAAATATTAATAAGTATTCTTTTTACTAGTGAATAGAAAAAAATGCCCACTAAATTTCATTTTTTTAATTTGTTCAAAATTTGAGAAAAAAAATAGAAACCTGATTTTACCTTTCCATTTAAAGAAATGTTACTCCTGAGGAAGAGATATAGGAACATATATGAAAAACTCCCCTTAATTTTCGACATTTAGTAAAATTTTTTGCTAAAATTTTGCTAAAACTTATTTAAAATCATCCTGCACAAATATGTAAAATGTGTAAAAATAATAATATATACAATTATTATATTGCTAATTGATAATATATATTGATTGATAATATTAATATATATCGATAATATATAATATGTGTATATATGTAAGGTTGTATGTGTGATAAAGTCAAGTTTTAATGTAATGTAATTTTAATGTAATGATAACAGTCAAACTTAAAATGACATTTTAAATTAAAAATTTATGAAATGTCTATCAATGTTAGATTATAATTAAAATTCTTTTTATCGTTAAAAAACGGGGCATTTTAAGGGTCAAATGGTCAATCGCATACATCGTTGAGAAGCGAGAAAAACTCTCAGTTTTTATTCGTTAAAAAGATACTAGTCAATTTTAGATAGTTTGTAGCTGTGTTCAGTGATATTCACCACAATATCTTTTTTATATGATAAGTTTTTGTTCCTCATCCCATTCTCCTTTCGTTTTGCACGTACATGAAAATATTTATTTATAATGACCGTATATGTAGCTTTAAAGCTATCAATGTAAATGAAGATTTGGCTTCGTTTTTTCTACGTACTTTAAATGCAAATTATAATATAATTATAAAAGTTCAAACAAAGAGATCTGATCATTTTTTTATATTTGTCAAAAGAAAAATTATATTTATATTTTAATATGCGCTCTCTTTTTATCTTGCCTAAAATCAACATCTAAATAATATATATTAGCTTTTTACCATATTCCTATTACACTTTCATATTTCTTTGAACTTTCATTCTCTACTAACTGAAGAGTTTCTTCCGTGTACATGCCACACATTAGCATATCTTTTGTTGGCGTGTTTGTTTCTCCTATGTTTTTATTACAATGAAATTATTTATTTATAATAACAACTATTACACTACGATATAAAAGGAATTTTATAGAGCAGTGTTTTACAAAAAGCATTAATGTTTTCGCCGCTGAGTTGTTGACTATACAGGGTGGCCCCGAACGTTCCCGCCAGACTTTAAGATCTTATAGGAAATTTAATTTTGAACAAAAAATTTGCTAGTCGAAAAATGCTTTCTTAAGAAGTTATCGCTCAAAAACCTCTGATAAAGGAAGAGCAAAAGGTGAAAAGAAAATGAAATAAAAAGAAAATGAAACTTAAAAGGAAGAGCAAAAGGT
>JBCEZX010000075.1:8618265-8632707 GCA_039654345.1 Cataglyphis cursor
AGAGAGAGAGAGAGAGAGAGAGAGAGAGAGAGAGAGAGAGAGAGAGAGAGAGAGAGAGAGAGAGAGAAAAAGAGAGAAAGAAAGAGAGACAGAGAGAGAGACAGAGAGAGAGAATTCCCTTCTTCTCTTTCTCACATCAATGAATATTATATAGCGAAATATTATTATCTCTTAAATTTTAATACACTTAAAATCCCTTTTGTATCAAACGACGAATATTGCGTAACAATATATACCGTATTTCCGTAACAATAATAACCGTAATTCTTACAAATTGTAATTGATTGTGAGTACGAATAGCAAACTGATCAAATACAGATTTTACAAATGCCACTTCATACTGACTCCACATCGAGCAAAATATGTGTGAACGAATTGCAAATGACATTCGACTGTACCAATTTACCATGCATCCACATACATCTACGTGCGGTTCGCAATATGTGCCTATTGTTCACATACGATACATGTCGCACTCGCAATAATTGGGAATACATGTAACAATCTATGTTATAATAGCATCGTGAATTGATGTTACTCGGTCAATAGATCTCCGCACGTTTCTGTATATAACGCTAATTTTGCAAATTAATTAATCGAGCAATTGATACATTATATATATAGTGTCAAGTTTTCTAGATATCTATATATAACAGAATATTATACAATATATGTTACTTTTCAAGCTGCGCCATTGTAAAATTATGGAAATGAAGAAAGTTTGTAATACTTTTATGTATTATTCATGTAAGGTCTCTCTTTCATCTTTGGTATATACATTTCATATTAAAATATTAAAGACTACCCCTATTTTAGATCGTTATTTTTCTCAAAAGCATAATCATAATATATATTAATCTTCCAATTATTTTCACATCTAAAGTTTATGCTTGACCATCAATTTACATATTACATTCATTAAATTATTAATTTCAACGAATAAAAAAAATCCATGTAATAATCTTATATGTCACGTTTTTCTTTATTATTCTTTGTAATTGTATACCAATAAATTTATCAATCGATAATTAAGATAAGCTATCATAATTTTACGCCGTAATAAATTAAATAAATACACGTAGATAAAGATAATGAACTCGAGTGTATTGTAATTGCTTTTGATTATATAAGACAATAATCACGAATAAAAAAATAGATGTAAGATTAGACGGCATGTCAAACTTAAAAACCTAGTTAAACTTGCATTTATTTTAATAATACATTATTAGCACTTATGAAACAAATCATATTGAGCTTGGAATTTTAACTCTCGATATAAAGGAATCCAGAAAAGATTATGTACTCTAATAAATCAAGATATTATTTGCTAACAAGTATTTTGGCGAAAATGGCAAATCTCAAATTTACATCATTTAAAAAAAATATATATATATATATATATTTTAAATTGTACATATATGTACAATTGTATGTGTGTATATACACTATTTAAATTATATTTTATAACAGTTAAAAAAACAGTTAAAAGAAGAAACTAACAGTTCCTGAAAAATGTTTTTATTTTCACCTTATATTTATTAATAATACATTTCCTCCTGAATTTTATAAAATAATAAATCTTTTAATCGTCAAAATTTCCATTTTTATATTATCAAATTAATCTATCATATTAATTATAATTTTGCATGTATTATATATTATGACATATATTATATATTATGACATATATGAATATTATGACATATATAAATAATTATATATTCAATAAAGTTTTCTTTTCGAAATTTTGATGATATGCAATGAGTTTAATTATGCTCCGTTACATTATTGCGAAGCAATATTGTTATATGTATAATCGTATTAATTGATGCATACTAGAGTACATGGACCGTACATTACCGCAACAGTGTTTCTACCTGTTTTATCATTAATTATCATATCTCTGTTCTTATATATTGTATACTCTTGATGCGCAAATATTTGGATGTTTAGCAATCAACGATTAACGAAGATGTTCGATAATTTATATATCATGAGAAGGTTGAACTTTACGCGACCATAAATAAAGAGAAAATAAAGACCAAAAGATTTCACTTATTTCGGATATTACTATAGCGCTGTAGGATTGAAGATAATATTCGACACATTTAGGAAAAAGAACAAGAGTTGCTCTTTTTTTTTGCATTTATTGACCTATAAGTATATATCTTTACATTCGAATCCGAACCGGATTTATAAAATCATCTTAAATTATTCTATTCTCTTATCTTATTCCATCTAAATATATTGTTTATATAACATAGTACTGATTCAGCAGACATCTCCAAAGCGAAAATGCAAGTACTGCACAAACGGCAAATGACACATATAAAACGATACTATAAAGAAATTGCTATCTCGACTTGTATATAATGGATATTATGGATATATAAAATAAAATAGAGTATTTATTATACATTTTTTTCCGCATACACCTGCTCCATCGTCGCATTCATTATATGATACAATCGTATGTGAAATTCAAAGTCGTCTCTTAACAATATCAATCATAATATACAAAAATCTGAAAACGAGGAGACACTATATGATATATATTGACATGTATACCAAAAATACGTCATATAAAGTTGAGAACACACTATTATACACTAAATAGTTTAAAAGTCAAAAATATTATAGCACGATTTATTCCATTATAAGAGATCTTTCAACGATTAATATATTTATATGTACAACAATTTGATAATTAAACTTCATCTTTTAATTAATGATAATTTCAAAGTATTTTTTAACAAATTATATAATTTTTCTTTAATTTGCTATTAACTTTGTGAATTAAATTTTAACATAACAAAATAGGCCAATTTTCTTCTTTTCATTTATTTCTTTATTTATGAAAGAAATTAATTTTTTTTAGAAAAGAGAGAAGATTGTATTAGTGTCGTTATATTTTTTTTTTCTCTAATATATTACAAGATTGCATATTATTGATCACAAATATATTGAAATAGTAAGAAGCAATGCAAATTCTTCAACTTGCATGCACACTGCGCATTTATCTCGAAACAAATATCTCTTACAAAATTGCATAATATGCACATCAACTAGTGCGGAAATCTATATCGACGTTTGTGACATGTATCTATATCTAATGCTAACTAATCGAAGAAAACTTGTCAATAATAAAGATGTGCAAGTATGCATATTTTTCATAAATTTAAATAATAAGACGCACTTGCGGGACGCAATGTGTACACATTGTACAACAACATAATGTGCATTCTATATTTATCAATCGGAATATAAAATCGAGTAAATAAATATGTAGTTAATAATAATGATCTATTATATCTTTTTAAAAAGTGAAATATTTTCAGAACTTTTCATTTAATATACATATACTTCATTTAAATGCACATTATATACACAATATCAATACATTAGGCTTTATGATTGTGATTTATCTTGTGATCAAAGAGAAAAACAATTTTTAATAAATCTGTAAAATAAAAAATGTAATAAAATGTTATTTTAATATTTCTGTAGTATTTTTTATATCAAGATTTTGTTGTCTCGCACACTGCATAGCCATCATGAGTACTAAATATGTATGTCACATTTCCAATACACTATATATACATTGCATATCAAAAGATGCACTTAATGAAATTCATAGGCACTTATACACAAAAAAACACATAATATACACCTAATTCTTTTAACTATTGCTACTACATTACACGTTTTATATATATATAAAAACAATGATTAGAATAAAATAGTACGTTTTTTCTTCGTTTAAAATTACATCTATCGCAACTAATTTCGTGACAAAAAAATATATTTCCTTTCATTAGATAAGTTGTGGTGTAGATATAACATGTATATATAGTCACCAATAAAAAAATTTCTATAAAGTTAAGTTTACACAAAATAATTCATATAATTGGAAGATAAATTCGAATATATATAAATTATAATCGTCTCATACATATGGCTTTAAATTTCTATCTATAGTAAATGGATTTTTATTATAGACCTAACATATCTTGATTACATTTTTCACATTAGTTAAATCTTAAACAATCCTTCAAAAAGTTCTGTTTAAGGAAACGACATCATCTTTCTAACTGTAATTAAAGCATATTTTCTAAGAGATCTATCATTATAATATACATATTATAATGATAAGGAATTTCAATATTGCTTTTATGTGCGTCAATGCATATCAAATAAAAGATACATAGATTTAACATAGTATATTAAAGAAGGTAGGTAGGTAAATAGATAAGTAGGTGAGTAGATAGGTAAGGATAGGTAATTCTATTTATCATTTTTATGCTAAACTAATGGTTTCTGCATATCGTCTAAATGTTTTCTTAAATATGTGATGAAGTCAATTAGACTAGTGGACATGGCTCTCTCTACTACTGTTTGTGGTATCCAGCCTTTAAGATTTGTATTTAAAATCCAGGTGAAGCGACATTTATTAATGTCTTCTTCATCAGACTCTTCTGTTGCAAAACAACTTATACCATTTTCACCCCTTAAAAAAAGATTTTTAAAATAACAATTTTTTATCCTTTTTATACATTAAAAAATATAGTTTCTTTCAATGTCTCTCTCACCTAGTCATATTTGGACGTATCTGAACCAATGCCGTAGGGACAGATATACCACTGCTCATATAATAATCGCCACATTTTTTACGATGCCTCAAAATAACAAAATCTCGCGCTGTGATGAGTCCACCACCATAAGAACTTGTCGCTTGATAAATGATGTCCGTGTTTTCATCGATATTCTTAAAACAAATAATTGTTGCCAATATCAATAAAATATTATAACAAAAACAGAAAAAGAATGCAAAAACTACCTGTAGTTTCATCGACTCCGTTACAAGTTTGTTCCACAAAGGAAATTCTTCGATATCATCAAACAATAAATCTATTAATATACTAGCAGGTGCGTTGACAATGCCCTGAAACATTTAAATAGCTTTCATTATTTCATAAAACGAAAAAATTTATTTATTTGCACGCGCGTGAAAAAAATTCTGCCTTTTATAACTTATTCATTTATTTATTTTCATTAATGTTACATTATGTATACTAACTTACAGTGATTCTCATGACCTTTCCATCCAATTTCCATTCTGGTGGCAGCTGCATGTAGGATACTTCGTCTCCATCAGTTGTTATAGTTTCGATCTTCCATTCTTTTGATGTTAATAAGTTGTGACAGTTTTGTAACATTTTAGATGCCCTCATTTTATATTCATCGATCTAAAAAAAAGTCTTGATGTTTAATTAAAGCCAAGTATAGAAATATTTACAATTTTTTTTAAGATAAAATATTGAAATAGAAATATATTCGCATTTATATTAATTATATATGTATAAATAAAATTTCAGAAATACAGTATCAATGCAATAATTAAAAAAAAATATTAAATAAATCTTGCAATTTATTATTGTATTAATGGTAGATAATCTTTATTGTATTCCTTCATAAATAATTTATATAAGATAATAATATATTTCAATACTCTAAACATCAGAATGACAAAAATTATTTGCTCTTAGAGCTTGCATTTTAATCAAAAAGCGCTACAAATCACTTCCAAAATATCGTGTAAATCTGTAAAATTAATAAACAATAACAAGAAATTTTTTGTGTATAATTGCAAAGTATTGTGAATATCTCATGGTTTTGTTCTTGCATATCTCGAATCTTTTACATGCAATGTAAATTAATGCGTGTATATATTGCAATTAGAATAAAATAAGTTGAATCTTTCTATATTTTCGATTAATTAAATTTTATTATCGAATAATCTTTTTTATTTCTATTTTCTAGTAATCTATTCTATTTTCTATTATCGATTATCTTTTCTATTATCGAATTTATTTATAAGAGATTAATAGAGATTTAATTTCATAAAGTATGTAATAATATCGAAATAAACAGACGAATCCATATTAGATAACTCACAAAAAGTATTTCATCACCCGTTGACGATTTTTTCCAATTTTTTCTTAGATCCCAACTATTCACTCTAGATTTAGGCAAATACTTTAATGCGTCACCGAGAAAAAAAGGGCGTATGATCGTACACATAAAGATATGTATGAACGTATTAAGAATTAAACACATAACGTAACAAACGATTAACTGAGAAGCACAATTGTTTACACATTAAAATTTAATAAGACAAAACGCGCAAAAACAAAGTAATAATAAATCATTGCCAATTAATGATAACATCCTTTTATATCTTTTTACTCCCACCCAATTCTGCTATCTCTCGTTAAGAGATTATTATGGACACATGTAGAAAAATAGACTTGACATTGACATTTATATATTTACATAAGACGGTTAATGCTTAGCATGTTTTTAGAGTTTAAAAGGTTAAATAAATAAACTTTGAATTTTATGCAAAAAAAATATCTTTTCCTTTTTTCACCTAAAAATACAAACATAAATAAAAAAACATTTTGGAAAATCGTATGTACAATCGAGGTTTTCGAGTTAACGAGATTCGAGTTAGGTTCGATTGTTTAATATAAAATTATCTTATACCGGAAAATTAAGTTTCATTAGCATTAGTAGAAACACATTACAATAACAGCAAACGGTGTAACGTTAAACGAGACTTGGTGCGTCATCAAATATAAAGTCAATTTCTTTCATTTTCTTTTTCACGATCTTTCGAAATTGTGACATAAACTTTATCGTTTTACTTAGTCTCAATCTTGATATTATTCGGTTCTTTCGACACGTTTTGTTATCTCCTTATCAATCTATTTATTAAATACCTATCGGTATGTATATATATTGACCTATATGTCAATATATATATTTATTTAAATTCTCAGGTAGTGATAAGGTCCTACATTATTCAACATGTGCGGTTTGTGTGTCCTTATCAATCGCCTCATTAGATATCGATTAGCATATGTGAATATAGCGTATTTTAAATTCTCAATTAGTAATATCACCAACGAGATACTATTAAAGATCGTTAGCTTTAGATAAATTTTCGTAACCATCAAGTGGGCCAGTAGGACCAAAGGTAATTAAAAAATATTGACACTATCGACCGTTTTAACTGCATCGAAGATAATTACACGAATTATTTAATTTAATACTTATTGTATACTTATTCATAATTATTTTAGTTTATGCAGTTATTGTTTTATTATCAAAAACACCGATGAGATATCATTGATAGTCTTATGGGATTTAGCATATATTATTGGTAAAAAACTCGTTATGCGCTAGTGATAAATAAATCTTTGCATTGTCGATAATGAAACAGTAATTTAAAAATAAAATGTTTATTTTGTTGTTCTTGAGGCAGTATATAAAAGATCTATACATTTTCGATAATAAAACATTAACTGAATGAATTAAAATAACGCGCAGCGAGTTTTTCTTCCAGTTACACTAAATATATAAAACCACCGATCTTTAATAATATCTCGTCAGTGCTGATATATTTATGTAATACTCAATTACAACTGAAACATAGTTGGGATCGCATTCTAAATTTATCCAGTTTTATCAAAAAATTTTATGTTAAGCCAACTATTCAATATTTCCACATATCTTTTCTGATTTTACATCTTTATTTAGACACGCGCCGATTTGCTATATAATTTTACCTTATCGGGTGTAAGTTTTGCTAGAAACATAGATAATTCGCTGGATCTTGATAATCTTCTCGAGTCTCCTTGCTTTTTGGAGATATCTTCATCATCAGAATGAGTTGGGGAATCCACAGGTGTGAAAAACGTACTCATATGATCGACATTTGCTGCGTATTGCCGTGATTCAGTAATGACATTTTGTAGTAGAGGAGTTCTTTCTGTATCTGGAAAATCTGTAAATTATAGAAATTGAGTGATATCTTTCTGTTTTCAAATGTACGAAATTATAATTAAATAGTAATAATCTCTGTTTCGACTTCATTTTTGTACTATGTGTTACCACAAAATTTGTTTACAAAATATTAGTTCATAAATAAATTTTCAATTTTATTACATTGTTACTCTTTATATTTTATTATTAAAAAAAGCTTACTTCGAATCCAATTTCTCGCTTGAGTTTCCTGAGGTATCACACGAAAATCAAAGAACCAAGCCTCCGCCCAAGATAACACAAAAGATGTTAAGATTAGTAGAACTTGGAATACTGGTTGATTAGCTGATGTCCACTGAAAAATATAATATACATATTATATAAATTAAGTCAAAGTAATTTATAAAGGTAATACATTTCGGGAATATTTACATCAAAAAGAAAAACTTTTGCAATTAAAAAGGCACATGTTGTGGCAGTTGATATCTGTAAAACACAAAATCCCAAATTATTGCTCATATTACAAATCTGTTAAAAACGATATTAAATAAAAAATTGTTAACAAAAGGTTATGTTTTCTTAATTTTATTTTTGCTATTTAAGTCGGATAGTTCATTAAACTTTTTTTTCGCAGGAAAGTTTGATTGAAATAAATATACTTACAGCTACAATGATCCAGTGATTGAGATACAGTAGAGCATAAAAGAGCAACAAGACGGTGAACCTGCAAATCGCTGCCATCTGAGAAGATGAAATCCGTAAAATCTCTGCTCCCAATAAATAATGAAAAATTATGATGAACTGAATGTCACTGTCGTCATCCAGTTAATTAAACTCATTGACGATGAACGACAGAATATATATTACTTACCACAATGTCAAACAAAGATGTCTTTATATGATAGTGTATCACCTGATTTTCAAAAGCTGTTTTTAAACTTTCACCTGCAATCTGTAAATATAATAGTGATTTAAATTTTATTAAAATTTCTTAAGAACAATCTTTAAATAATTTATTTAATTAAATATTCAAGCAAGTAAAAAAAAGAAATATTTGATGATATAAAATCGTAGATAGAAAAGAATCAACTAGAAGTCAAATGAAAAATAAAGCTAGAAATTAAAAAAAAAAAACTGTATGAACAAAGATGTGAAATATGTAGGAATAAAAAAAGAACATTTTTTGCAAATGTTAAAATAAAAATGTAGAGTAAAAAAAAGTCAGTGGCAGTAAACAAGTCATATTACAAAATGTTACATTTTTAACAAAATCAATATTTATTTCACTCTATCAATTGATTGAACATATAGATAACACATCTGCATGATATTACGATCTAAAAAAAAAACGAGTAATCTCTTATAGTTTTTTCGTGTGAAAAATTCAAATTCGCAAGGTAAAATAGCCTATCACATCAAGTTTTCGAGAAAAATGTGATTGAAACTTCCAAAAATGCGTTTTTTACTATTTTTCAAAATTCGTATCAGACGAACTCAATGTATAAGATTTGACAGACAGGGCTCAAATAAAAGTTTGATACATTGTACTTTAATATAAAAATATCAAATCTTCATAGGTTTATGAACCGTTGAACCTCAGGCACACTTTGTTTTTAGTTGTAGTCGCATTATGTCAAGTAGAACGATTACCTCAGTCCGATTGCAAAACCGTTGCAAACAGTAAAAATTAGAATTATAGATTCAATGCAGAAGATTAAAAGTGAGTAAAATTATTTACTCACAGTTGAAAATAAAACATTATAATTTTCTTTTAAATTATAAATTTTTTAACAAATGAAAAAAAAAACGTTTTAATGCAATTAGGCAATTTTAATCTCATGTACTGAATATATAATTAAAATTTTTACTGTTTGCAATCGTTTAGCAATGGCATAGTCGTTTTATTTAACACAATGCGACACTGCACCTAAAAACAAAGCGCGCCTGAGGTTCGCCTTGATACTTGCAGTAAAAGATTTGATATTTTTACATTAAAGTACAATATTCAAACTTTCATTTGAGCCTCCTTTAAAATCTCTTGCACATCGAACTTGTCTACTACAAATTTTCAATGGTAAAAAATGCTTTTTTGGGAGATTTCAACTTCGTTTTTTTCCAAATTCTAATATAATAGACTATTTTGCTTTGTGAATTTAAATTCAATGTACAAAAAAAACTATAGAAAATTACTCGTTTTTTCCAGACCACGGAAAAAAATATAACATTATACAGATCTGTGTAATGTTTCGAATACGATCGAACTACAACATACCATCGTGCAAATAAGCCACATGAGAAATGTAAGGAGAAGATCGAAGGTGACGAAAAGGCAGAAGAAACGTCTAACGTTGGACATTCTGCCGTTGTGTCTCGCTCCTGCGATCAAATCTTCGCTGAAGACAATATCTGGCGACCGTGTCATGCTATGCTGGGTAACTGAACTTCTTTGGGAGTTGATGGAGCCGCTCAGTATGGCCTCAGCGGCCATCCTAATTTGTCTCTCATCTTCTGCCATCCCTCTGATACACTTCTGATGTCGTCGTCGTCGTTGTCGTAACGTCGACCTTTAAGATAATAAAATGTTTCATATGTATTTATATAATCGCACTAGTAATATTAGTACGTTTTCTTCGCTTTAATTGCTTTCGTTCTACATTTTGCATCTTTACTGTTTCCTCTTTCAAAATCCATTTCATTTCAAATGTAGCTAAAAAAGCAGAAACTGCGCGGCTAAAACAAGTCTAACAATAATATAGATACTCATGTTTTCTAAAAAGAACAAGTACTGTAAAAATATGCTGAATACACAGACGCTAGATTGTGTAACATGTATTTCACCGATGTCTATTGAAATCTTATAAATTCTGTGCATAGCATTCATTTACAGCATTGTTATGTGCATGAATAAACGATGATGTAAGATGTAATTTCTTGTGTAAAAATAATTAGAAATCTTTTATTTTACTATAAGGAGTTTCTTTTATGTAAATAAATGATGTCAAATAAATTAAACGAAGTTTCTTTTAATAAAAATATCATAGAAATATCGTTGAAATAATATTCTGAAAATATCGATATTTTTAATTCTCATTATAAATTCATTTCAATTATTAATTATTATAATTTCCATACAAATGATCAATAGATAACTTGCTTCTAGATAACATGTAGAACAAAAATATCTGACATAAAAATATAAAAAAATTAAAATTTACATAATCATAGAAAACTATGAGAAAAAAATTACAATTTTTAGTACATGTATAAGTATATAAATATAAAAATTAAAAAATACAATATGTTGTTTTTTATAAAAAAAATATGCACAATTTTCTTTTTGATCTGACAAGCGATAATCTTATTTTTTATGTTTTTTTTTTTTTTTAGTAAGTTGATTATTCGTTATATATAATATATGTGGGTATCTATATTATTATTGCTATACTTATTTTAGCTACGCACATATTGTCGCATATTAAAAAAAAAGTTAGAAGATTTTTGGCATTATTGTTTATATAAATATTTATTTTTGTGTACGTGAAATAAACTATTCACAGAAATTAGAGAAACATCTAATTTTTCGTTAAAAATGTGCAAAATGTGCAGCTATAATTTCGTTAAAAATAAACGAAATTTAAGTCCAAAACAAGCTGAAAATTGTGCAAATTAGAAACTTGCACATTGCTTTCTCATCAAATTATCTCGCTCACAAAGCTTAAGATGTTTAAAGCAAGTGGCTTTTTCAATTTTGGTTTCCTCATAGAGAAAGCTTTGCGAACGAAATAAAAAGATAAAGAATCAGAAATGTAAATGAAAGAATATGCTATTTTCTAATTTTCATTTTTTATTTTTATAAAAGTAAATCCTTTCATCGATCACTTTCATCCTCACTAAATTCAATATCAATCAAATAGTTAGAGCATGTACAGACATTTCTCAAAAAATTCAAAATTTTATAAAAAATGAATTCTTTCATTAATCCTTGTCAAATTCAATATTAATCATCCTTTAACGATACTCTATTTATGTAAAAACATAACTCGATATATAAAAATTTGCAAAAATTAGAGCGTGTACAAACATTTCTCAAAAAATCAAAATAAAAAATGAGCTCTTTCTCTGATCCTTACCATATTCAATATCAATGCTTTGAGACTCTATTTATATAAAAAAATTTAACCCAACATCTTCAATATTGCGTAAATTGTACAATGTACATTCCGTACATACATACATACATATAATACATACATGCATATATAGTTATCGCCAATTAAATAAAAAATAAGCATCTTAGCTTTGATTGCTCACAACTCCGTTAAAAATCATCCGCAATTCTAAAAACGAATTTTTAAAGTTGAAACTTTGCTCTGGAAATATAATTACCAAATTTTTTTCAAAAACATGTAATCATGCAAATGAATAAAAATAACGTAAAAATGAGTAATTTTTCCGTTTTTTTTTATTTTGACCTAGAAAACAATTGTGTAGAGCAATAAAAAAATTTATATTTCGTTTTTTTTGTACTTTTAAATCTCATAGCTATTCGGCGAAAAGGTACTTAAAAGTATAAAAAACATAAAAAATAAATTTTTTTGATTTTACACAATTATTTTCTAAGTCAAAATGAAAAAAAGAAAAATCGCTAATTTTTACATTATTTCCCATTTGTATCATGTCTACATATTTTGGAAAAATTTTTGCAATTATTACATTCGATACATTACATTAGAAAGTCGAAAGTTTCAACTTTAAAAATCTGTTTTTGGAATATTAGTACAATAATTTTAATGGAGTTATGAGCAATTAAAGTCAAAATGTTTATTTTTATTTAATCAGCGATAACTCAGTAACAAAAAATTTTAGAAAAGTTTAAAAAAAAAGAATTTATAGAGAAAATTGTAATCTTTTACATTAGAAAGTTTCGAAAATTTTAGCAGATTTTTTAGGGTCACGTGCCAGGCTCATAAAATGAGAAAAAAATTTCCCACTTTGTCTAATTCTTCATTTTCTAAATGTAAAAATTCTCAACTCAGAAACTCAAAAACAATAGTGACTTTTTGAAAGAAATAAGCTTTAAAATTCTTTTTTAAATTTAAACTTCGTTAATTTTTAATAAAATTACAGCTGGCTAAATTTTGCATATTTAAAAAAAAATTAGTTTCTCTAATTTTTGTAAGTAAATTTATATCTGTTCTCTCAATTATGCAAACAATCGGAATTTTATAAGATGCGATAGGAAGTTCACTTTACTATACAATAATCGACAAAGTTTAATTTTCTGCTGAGTAACCCTTCTGCAATTGATAAAATTATTTACTTAAAATATTTACTTAAAATGCGATTTGACAGTATTAAATATTACATATATATTTCTTCAAAATTTAATGTAATTGGAATTTAATATAAATTGTAGTTGTGTCTTAAAATATCATTTTTCTTTCTTTTATACATTAAATCTCTAAATCTTGATTCTTTGCCAAAATATATCCTTCATAAATCTTTGATCTTTACACACATCTAGATTTCCTATAAAATCCTTATCCTCTCTCATGATTAATTTTTAAGTTTTCTCAATCTCAAAATATAACTATGTCACATGAAAAATTTAAATATTTAGCTATTATACATACAAGATAATGAGATAACTATAAGTTAATCATCACATTGTTATTCATTAAGGATAAATTATCGTTAGCTTTATAATATATGTATGTGTATGTATATACACACACGCATACACATCACACATTCGCATCATACACACGCCGCATGCACGCACACACATGATACACATAACTTCCACGAATAACTTTGCAACTGAAATCAATGATAACATATCGCCGCAATAGCAGATTAAAGTGGAATGTATTGCTTTTACAAGAGAGATATACATGGCTCCCTTCTTTTTTTGTGATATCTTATAATAAATAAGAGAGAGTTATTTAACTTAAAAGACATAACATTAAATGGAAATATTAATCATAGATTTTGTATAAGATCTTTGTCGATTAATATTTTAATTCGAATTCTGTTAATTTTTAGAAATACATTTTTTATCTTTATTGTTTTATATGAATATGTCTTTTTCATTTTATTCTGTCAGTCTGTCTCCCAGGTAGCACAAACCTATTCATCTCTATAAACATTCTGTAAATATCCTTCCGTGATTATTTGAATATTCTAATAAAATAAAAATAAAAACGATCCCTTATCAAACTTACCTTGGGCTTATTGCTGTTATTATAAGAAGAAAAAAACAATTTCTATATGAATCTATATATAGAACTTCAAAATGAGACTGTTCTAAATACAATGTTCTACTCAGACTTATAAAATATTGTTTTAACACGAGAATATTCTATAAAAATTCATAGATAATTCTGTAAGAATATCCTCAAAATAATGTATTTGACAGTAAATAGAATAGTCAAAGAATATATAGTGCTATCTGAGATTATCTCTCTCAACACATTTAATCCTGCTATATAAAAATTATCTTTTAAAAAGGAAGAAATTATAAAATAAATATAAAATTTGTGTAATATATATAATATATCGTTATATCGAATCTTTTATAATATATATATAATATATCTAATATTATAATATATA
>JBCEZX010000075.1:8634258-8648078 GCA_039654345.1 Cataglyphis cursor
TATATATATCGCACTAATTATTAATTGTAATTGTATTTAAATAATTATTTAATATAATTGTAATTATAACAATCATGGTGAGTAATGTTGCACTTAATGTATACTAAAATATGATTACAAGTTTTGACCTCTTGTGTTGATTAATTATAACTATACAATTATAAATAAAATATACATACAGTTTTGATTTTTTTAAATAATTGTATTGAATTTTGAATTCTTTCAAAAGTTTCTGGGCAATATCCTGCAGAAACAACAATGGCTGTAGATATCTCCGATGATCAGGATAGCCAAAATAATCAAGTGTTCGAATCGATTGAAAGTATGGACATCAAAATAGATAAATCTATTTCAAAAAAAAATTCGCTGCAAGAAGACATTAATATTGTCAGCTGCAATGAAGATGTCATTGGCTTATCGAACGACATAGAAGAATATCAAGAAGAATCAAGTTTTGACAAAAGAATTAAATAAGACTTTAAAAATACAGATATATGAGTACGTTACTTTAAAGTTATAGGAAGTTATATATATTCCTATAATAACATTATAGGAAGTTAATTTTAAATAATATTTTGAAAGTATTCTAAATATACATGAGGAATACTATCCTTTCTTCCTCTCAATTCTGATTATCCTGACAATCTTTTCTTTTTCCGAAGAATTCCTAGAGACATGGAGCTACTCGCTAATATATCTTATCCTTAAAGCTATTCCAGGGAAATTTCGTCCTATCTCTCTCTCACTTCCTGCTATCTCAAAATCCTTGAAAAGCATTTTCCTCAGACTCAAGTGGTGGATTGAACGCTTTGAAAAACTTCCATCTTCACAATTCGGCTTCTGAAAATACCACTCCTGTCAAGGAGCGCACAACCATCTATCTATTCATTTCTATCCCCACTACAGAGATTCATAACAATTTTACCCAGGGCACTGCATGTCTTTTCCTAGATCTCTCTAATGCTTTCGACGATGTCGTTCCTTCTATCCTCATCTCTGATCTTGAAGAGCTGGGTCCACCTGCTAGTTTATGTCGCTTTATTTACACGCTTATACATGCTCGCAAGCTTCAGTTTGTGATTAACGAGAGACTCACCAATGAATATCTCATCACAAAGGAGTTCCGCAAGGATCCATCCTCAGTTCCAGTCTTTTCAATATTATACATTTCCAAATAATAGACACATTGAAGAGGATTATGAACTACTCCAATTCGCCAACGACAGTGCCATTTTTAGCTCCAACAAAATCAAAAAAGTTCTTTTAGAACTGGAAATATCCAATAAAGCCAATAAAGCCTCAAAATACCTTTCTTCTAAAGGTCTTATGGTCTCGCCCTCTAAACTTTCCTTAATCATTTTCACTAAGAAACGTATCAACTTCACTTTTTGCCTTTTCTATCAAATTGAGTAACTCCGTCATTCACTCAACTGATTCTTGCAAATTTCTAGACATTTCCCTCGACTTTCGTCTTTCTGGCAGCAATCACATCCGCTTTCTCTCTATCCGATGCTTCAAATTCCTTAACATCTTTAATATGTTGAGAGGAACTTGGGGAGAAGCGCCCTTCTCCCTCCTGAATATTTACAGAGCATTAATAAGAGGCTCTATGGAATATGGCTGCCTCACTTTTTTTTCAACAATCACTCTTCTATGTATCATCTCGAGAAAATTCAATTCCGAGCTTTACGCGCATGCCTGGGCTTCAGAAGAATTACTCCAATGAACATTATTTTTGCTGAAGCCGGAGAGAGCCCCTTAAGATCTAGATTCGAACTCCTCACCTCCAAATACATTCTAAAAATCTTTGCTCTAAATTCTTATTCACTTATAGATAAATTATTCGCCCTTTTGTGGTACACACAAAACCTCGATGATCAATCCTTGAAAGTTTCTCTTATTCAGCTCCTTTAGTTCTCTCCTTTGCATAAAGTCATCTCATTTTTCCAAATTCGACTATCCTACTGTTTACTCTATCGACTACGATGCGCTCATTTCTTTTCCTTCAATCGTCATCACTTCCTTTATCGAGGTGAAAAACATCAAAAATGTTCCCTTAAATTGTCTTCTTTGAAATTTATGACCAATTAATTTCCTTCTACACGTTTTTCTTTGCAGACATCTCAAAAAACAACTCGGACGACTACGTAAGGTTCGCTATATACTCTCCTTGTTCTCACCTGCAACTTCTATTCAAATCTCATTCTTATTCTTCCATCTTTACTGCAAAAGCTCTTGTTATTCTTTATACTCTGGAACATTTTCTATCCAATTCAGTTACTAAATCCGTCATTTTTATCGATTCCAAAAGTGTTACCGAAGCCCTAATCTCAATCTGGCTCATTCATATAATTACGTTATCTACGCTACAAACAAAAGCTCCGAGATTAAACTGGCTAGATATGAAAACACCATTTGGATTTCGACACATGTAAGCATCCTCGAAAACGAAACAGCCGACTATTTGGCGAAAAGAGCATTTCTTTAGGTCAATTCTCTGAGAAGCAACTTCCTCACTCCAACTTCTATTCCATCCCTCAAAGAAAATACATTGAAAGTTCTGGTAGACTCCTTAAGTACAAGGCAACACAAAGAATCCAAATATTTTAGCTCATTCGAAAAGATCACGCTCAAATCCTGGTTTCATAAGCTTAAACTCAACCGAGAAAGCATTGTTATCTGCTGTAGACGTAGAAGTGACCACTACGTCCTCAATTACAGTTTACATTGCTGCAATCTGGTTACGGACCCTTCTTGCCCATGTGGCTGTCCACGCAAGATGCGGACCACGTATTTTGGAGCTGCCCTCTCTACAACACACAAAGGACGTCATTTCTATCACAGCTGTCCAGACTCAAGATAACACAGCCTTACAGGATTCAAGATATTCTAAGAAAACATTCCTCTGGGGCTATTTACGCATTGTTTTCCTTCCTTAAATCCTGTAATACGTTTAATATTCTTTACATTTAAATAGAATCTCTTCTCTGACCCCCTTCTCTCTATCTCACTCTATCACCATCACTCCTCTGTTTAAATCAATCGTTGACCTGAATATACTGATAGCACTCTGTGTTCCGATTCTCCGGGTGCACCTAGTATTATATAGTTTACATCACGTATACTATAATATCGGGTGCACCCGGATAGCGAATCGGAACACAGCCCTGGGTCAGAAGTGGCCATATAAAAGCGAAGAAGAAGCGATATGAAATCCAATAAAATTTTTCTAAAAAGTGTAGTCCAAAATATGGTACAAAAATATATATGCCTGCCAAAAAAGCAAGTAACAGCATTTCAGTAAAAAAACTGTATAATTTCAGTAACTTTATGAAAGTATTTCATAAAGTATACATTATTTTTTTGTATGCTTGGACTTAGGTGTCAGAAAATCTTGACTGTTTACTCAAAATATATTATAGTTGTCAAAAGAAAAAAAAGAAGTCGTACTATACAGATACACGCTTCGCTTACACTTTATTAATTCATTTGCAATACATTAATTAAGTCTGTTTAAATAGCATCGAGGTTACCTAACGTATGCCT
The DNA here is from genome assembly GCA_039654345.1 of Cataglyphis cursor. Classification (NCBI taxonomy): domain Eukaryota; kingdom Metazoa; phylum Arthropoda; class Insecta; order Hymenoptera; family Formicidae; genus Cataglyphis; species Cataglyphis cursor. The sequence goes on from JBCEZX010000075.1 coordinate 8,637,805, forward strand.
TCGTGTATACTATAGACAATCATCTAGTTTAAATCTCTCTCTCTCCCTCTCATTTTTACTCGCATACATACATTTTCATTTGCCTTTCTCTCTTTTTCTTTCATTCTCATTCTCGTTCACTTTCTCTCCTTCCATGTATTTCCTTCGTTTCTTTATCCACTCCATTATAATCGATATCAGTTATTATTATTATTACCATTGTCTCTCTGATTTTATCATTATATACTATATAAATATATATATATATATATATATATATATACTATATATAGTATATGTAGTATATATAGTATATACTATATATAGTAAGATCGACGTTTAAAAACTAAAATTCGTATAAAAAGCGTCGTTATATGTACTAACAATGTAACTGTACTATTTAAATAATAATTAAATTTTAAAAAATTATTTTTGTTGTATCAGTTTGTCGTTTGAATGTATGAGATGTCTAAACATATCGGCTACTGTATGACAATGCAAGGCGCGGCACGGCGTGTCTCTTTTGTAAGAACAATCGGTAAGATCGACAAAATGCCCCATATATAATCTGCACTCTCAATTTTTTTACATTGGTAAATGTATATACACGAACTCTCTCTGATTACGATAAGTTTTATCTCTATTACAAAGGATAATAAACATTTTTATTACTATTTCTACATAGACTGAAATTACGTGACCGTGCAGAATCCTTACCACATCTTTGAAAACTGACAAATGAGAGAAATCACAATAAAAAATAAAAAGAAAAGTAATAGAATAGAAATTTTTCCTATTATTTTCGCAGATTAATAATGCTGAATATCACGATGGATCTCGAAATCCGATACAGTGTGTAACATTAATAATGTGGATATGAATGATCATTATCATATTGACAATTTATAAGTTCCTGAAATCATAAGGTCCTTTAAAATTTCATCTTTTTGCGAGACTACATACAATAAACAAATCTTTATAGGTAAAACTGAAAAACTATTTTCCGACATTAGGATGTAACAAAAAATTCGTAGTCATTACGCAATCCCGTCAGTGATCTTACCGTATGTTCATTTCTCAATTACGATGAGACGTCGCTGTTTCAGTCGCACCCTGAACGATACCAATTATCTTTTATTTTGTAGTCTCTCTCTTTTGCCGTTTATACTTTAATTAATACTTTTACATACTACAAGTGTTTTTTTTTTTTCCTTTAAACAGTAATCATTTAGCACGTCACACTACGATTGAACTCTCCCTCCCTCCCATTTTCTCTCATTATTTATTTACCAACTATTCGCTATTACGAGCAATAATGTACATCAATTACATACAAAACAAGATACAGTGTGAATGTTCTCGTTACATCATAGACACCGTCTCGCGTAAAATGGTCATACTTACAAAGGTACGGTTGATTATAATCGAAGAAATTCTCACTAATATCTGACACATCTATCGTTCGCAGCGCAATAATATCTCTTCGTTTTTATTCTATAATAACGCTTCGAAGATATTTCGCTTTGAAAGATGTTCGACGCCAATCTTCGCCCTTAGAAAACTCCGCACAAACGGGAGAGAATTAGTGTGTAAGATTTAATCGTTGGACTTGGCGCGATCAAAATTGCGATAATTCTTATTATAATAATACTACGCATCGCGTGGCGAATATAAATCTAGTTTCTCAATGACAATCAAAACACAATCACATTCATTACTCTCGAAGAAATTCATTTTCTTGAAGGCATTCATCATGCAATGCACTTTTTACTGCGTTACATCCGAAGAATTTTTCATGCTGATCGTATTTTCGGGGATGCGCCAACTAATTTAACAATTGAACAATAATTTTCGATAATATCATCCCTGAATGTCTAATTTTGTATCTGTGTATATGTGTGCTGATCCGGGTTTACATCACCACTTTACGATACTCGATGAATGAAAAATGGGAAGCCTTGGACGTTACAACTTTCCCACGGATAACAAACAATATTTCTGCGTATCAAATGAAATGATATCCCTCTCATATCTACTTAATAAATATTTGTTAACACAATATTAATGTGATGTGAATCTCTTCAACGGCAGTGAAAAATTTTATATTTGCTCATATGTATTATTCAAAACAAAATCTTTGTATTACATAAAATTAAGCAAACGGAAAATTCTAAACAGACTTCACATTTTTCTACAAATGACAATAACATTTTTAATAGATCGTTCACATAGCGCAAGTACGCAAGGCTCAACACGTTTCTCATTCCTATTATTAATTGTTGACTAATACATTAAAATATAAATCGTTGAACACACACACTTTTCTCACACTAAAACGATAATTATGATTATAATAAACAATTTTGTCTATTAATTTGATGGATCTGCGAATCAATATAACATTCATAGAATAGAGACTATGTTCTTGTTTTAAAATACTGATGCGTGAAAATATAAAAATTTTCTTTCTTTTTGTCATTATACAAGTTTCGCTCTGCGTACTTCATGCGTTTTTTTTTTTTTGTTTTTTTTGTTTTTTTTTTATGATATATATTCCTAAATTGATAAAATCCGATGCCAAATGCAAAGAACGCAGAAATCAAAATGGTTCTGCGAAACGGTGTTAAGATATTTTCTTTAATCCAAACGTCGATTTCGTGCCCATTGTTTTATATATTTCTACAGCGAATAATACTCTTATTTTATGTGCTCATTTGTGGGCAAAGGTGATGTGTGAGTGTATGCATGTATGTGTGACGTGTATAATATATGTATATATATTCTGTGTATACATATACACACTATATTCATATTTATATATTCATGTATATATATATATATTTATATAACCTTTCTCTTTCTTTTTCACACTTATTACTTTGCAAAATATTTCTTTTGCCAACGACGCGTCGGCATTTAAGCCTGTATAATACAATCGCAAATTACACTTTAGTCGCTTAGGCAAAATGTTCAATTGTTTATCGGTAAGTACAATGACCATTCGCATTGCTTCATCCCAATCGGCAGGGATCGAAACGATGCGCTCTTATCCGATTAATCACGTCTAGTGTCAAGAAGTTCTCGTTTATCGTAGATTAAAATCTCGACCAAAGATTGCGAAGCTTTCCCTCGCACTTTCCCTTACCAGGATTTGTTAAATCGGAGCCGAATGTCCGCTCGGCTAAGAATGTTTCACATATAATACTTTACAATGAATAAGTTTGGCGAAATTGCGCCATTATGGTGCTAACAGGAAAATAAAATACAGGGACATATTCGTGTCAGAATGCATATAGCGGAGAATGAATGATACGATAGGCGAGTGTATCCAGCATTCGTAGCGATTATTATTACAATGAAAAATTTGATCAGCCGCTAGAACGAGGCCGACTAATAAAACAGCTCGGAAGTAGAGGGGATCAGTCTCTTTCGATGACGACGACAACGACATCGATTTATCGCGCGATGATGCGGTGCATATCCTAGTAGTAGAAGTGGGCAAAGCTGTTGCAAGTATTGCGCGAACGTACCGAGCCTCAGCTATGCGTTTGCGGATGCGGGGGCGGCGTGCCGGTGATCTCGGTCCAGCGCATTTCGAAGAAACTGCGCATCCCGTGGCCGGCCTTGCCCACAGGACTGTCGTCCTCGTTGAATACCTCGCAGTTGATGAACATCTGCCTGACATCGGCGCAAAACTCATCACGAGACTTGTACCTGCATCGAGAAGCACTCGTTGTGAAAAACTTCAGCCTTCCAATGCCGACCAAGGTTGACGATGATCGGTTAGGAGTTTTTTTTTTGCGATCGATCTGTATGTATTAGCTCTACTGTCTTAAAGACCGGGATGTGATTTTGAGAGGAAAGGCAGTTAAAGATAGTACTTTCAATTAATTAATCGCTGGCGCATGTGTTGGGCAACTTACGCAGAATCCTGCAATTTCTTCTTAATCGTACTGAGATCCATGGGGGTTTTTATGATTTTCTTGTAGGTCGGGAACTGTTTGGTGTTTACCGGCAGGAGGAATGGCCAGGCCTCGTCCTGCTGCTCCAACTGTTCGAGGAGTATCTTACAAGGCGCCAGCTCTCGTTGTTGCTTCTTCGTGAGCGTCCGATTGTTACCCTCCTTCCGTGGCGAAGCGGTAGGAGTCGCCGGTTCCGACGAACTGACGTCCTCTACGTGCGTGTTCGATGCCGTTGACGGCGTTGGACTGCGGCGCAAAACAACAGAGAAATTATTTGCACGATTAACTTCCGTTCTGCAGGAGGTTTCCCGTCATAAAAAGCCTCTGGACGAATGCGCAAGGACGAATCGCATATCGATTCAATCGTGTGTCCGGCTGAGACGGGTACGTTGCTCCCGATGAGATATTTGCGTTCTCTCTTTGACTCTCTGTCTCTCGTTCGCTCTCTATTACTTTTTTCGTTTTACTTTTCGCCCACTTTTGCCCTCTCTCGTTTTTTTTTTTCCGATTCGTCATACACGATCTGAAGGCGGCTCTACTGTTATACGACGAATTTTTCTGAGAAAATACCCATCCCCCCACAGTCGGCGATCGCAAGTACACTAGGCAACAACGATGTATTATGAATGTACAGGGTGTCCCGACAGAGAAATCTGAGAAAATAATATTGAAAAAATTCGAAACACCCACTATTTGGAACTAGAAAAAGTTATCAAAGCGATATAATTTTCTCTAAGCGAACAAACTGCGATTTAGCAGCTTCTCGTGGAACACCCTGTTGAAAGATAAAGTTCCTCAAGACGACAAAAATTCTCGGCAGTATTGCGTCACGGAGCCGAGGATTAAATTGGTAATCGCATGAATACAGTGTATACAGATAGTTCGTTCATTTTGTGAGATTGTTTTATTCAATCGGGAATAATATCGTTCGCTATTTGCGGTTCGTTGAATATTATTGAATCATTATCTCATCATGGCTTTTTTTCTAATGTACTTCGCACGAAACGTCATTAAGTCAGCGACTTGACAATGTTTGTTTGTTTTTAACGTAATCACCTAGCTGGTGGATGATCAGAACTTTCACTTTCTCTGGTGCCTCCCCCTTTGGTATGACTCCTTCGACTACTATTTCTCTTCTTTGGTTGTTTACTGTGGCAATTAGAGCAATACCATTTTCCTCGTGGCATCTGCAAGCAGAGCATAATACTTGTGTTAAAATGTATGTCTATACAGATACACAAGAATTGACTTTGTCGGATAATGAGATCTTTAAATATTTATAAAGATATATTTCGACAGTCACTTACTTTTGGCATGACAGGATTGTGGCAGTCAGTGTGATAAGCCCTGGGACAAAGTTCACATAAAACCAAGTTTTTACCCGCTCTTTTCCCGCATACTAAACAATTGCGTTCACCTGTCGCTTTGTTCATACACTCGTGACAATACCTGAAGTAATAGTAGAAGAAATTTGAGCAAAACTTTCAATATAAAAAAAAAATTAATTTGTTATATTTTGAAGAATGTAATAAAACGCAAAATTATCATCACTCACCAGTCACCATCAGGAATGTTTTCCATTTTTGGACGGAAACAATAAGTATGATAGCCACGATCACAGCCATCACAGAGCAGCAACTTATCTTCGTTGTCTCCACTATGACAAAACTGGCAATTCTGTAACCGAAATAAACTCCTCATTTAAAATGGAATAGAAGAATTAGTTTCTTATGTGGCAGCTAGAATAGCATAAAGATTATAGCATTGTTTGTGTTAATTAAATATTTTTTAATTCAAAAAGCACAACAACAAAGATCTAGGCGAATAAGTTGTATCTAATAAACACAATGCAAACCATAATTATAAATAGCATTGCATAAAAATAATCATTATAAAAGCTCAATCAAACAAGTTTTACATATAGCAAAATATTTAAAATAATAAATGCCAATTTTTTTTTTAATTTTGAGATTTTTAATCTAAATATATTATAAGCAATCACATAATAATGAATACAACTTAAATCGTGCCATAATAAGAATGTGAACTACAGTAAATGAATGACAAAAATAGCAATAAGATTTTTCGGAATGCACTAGAGGATCTGAAAAAAGCGGACTAAAAGAACGTAAAAGTTAGAAACAAAGACATTAAAAATAATAATAATAAAAAAAAAAGAATTAAATAGTAAGCGGCAGTTTTGCATGCAACCGTTACGTTAAACTCTGACCACCATTAAATGTACATTCTTTAACATTTATTCTTTGATTTGTTATGCAATTTATACATTATGCGTATATTAATATTCAATTTATGAATAGGATTCATCTCAACAAACGCGCGAATCAATTTTGGTATATTAATTGCATTCGCATAAATTAAGATGAATGAAGCAAGGGCGGGCATCGCGCGAACAGAGCGAAATTCAACGGATGTATGCAAATTTCATTGCCATATTCTTCGCACACGTGACAATATACATTAGAATTTTGGAATGAAATTGGAAGCGGATGTATTGTGAGAGCAGTCGCAATGAGAAGCGTATCGTTAGGTCATCGAATCGAATAAACACCTGTCGATATTCATTCGAAGCGACGTACGCTATCTCTGTGAGCCATCGAACAGAAGAGGATAAGAGTATATTAGATATAGGAACAGGAGCAGCAAAGGATGATTCGGTTAGTAAGTTAGTGCGAATACCCACAGAGGTCTGAGAAGTAGTCAATAGCTGTTTGTACTGATTGGTAGCTTTGAGTGAGACGCAGCGGTTTCGTAGCTTGGCGCAGACCGAGTTTCTAGCTGTTGTTAGACTCACAGCCTTCATGATGCTCTTGTCCCAAGCGATGCTGGCCTCAAGCATGTAAAGCGCCATAGCGAGCTGCGCCGATGTATGAGCACGCGCGGTTGCCTCTCGCCAGGTATTCAGACCCCGTGGTGTCGTTTCCTCCGGCGGTGCGGGTGCCTGGTTATTCTGCTCGGAATTATTCGAATTGTTTGCGTTGGCGGCCGCCGCCTGTTCCGCCTTAAGAGCCGCCAGGTTGGGATCTCCGGTACTACGCAATTATGATTACCAGTTTATTATTAACAGTTAATTAAACTTGCTGGTCAGACAATTCAATTTACCATAATAATAGTAATACAAAATATACTAATTAATCGGATTCCATTTAACAGGAAGAAAGAAATTCATTTGTGTATGTGTGTATCTATGTTAATGAGATCATCTTTAAAAATCTATTGTGCAAAATACATTATTTTTTTTTCTTATTACAAAATATCATAAAAATTATGATATAATTATAGCATAAAATAAAAATAATTATTAAAAATTATTATCTTACCAAACGCCTAAAGGTGGTTTCAAGTATCTTCTTTCTATAGCCGCCTCCAAGGAAAGTAACCTTTGTCGTGCCTGCTCGACTGCGCTAATCTTCTCCATCTCATTCAACTTTTCGATTTCCTCGGCTTCCTCGGTTCCCGCTCGCGGTGGAAGCTTCCAGCCTTTGACTTGCATGCTAGCATTAGCTACTTTGTCTTCAAGAGCTTCCACCTGTTCCAAGAGCTGGGCATCTACGCGCAGCGCAACCTGTTCGCTCCAGTCGCTCGGATTATCAGGCTTCGGAATTGGCGTGTCGGGATCGTCTGGTTCCGCTTGAAGTTCCGTTGCGACAGTGTTACCAGGATCGACATTAATTTTACCTGTTACGGCCAGGAAAGATTCCATCGTTGCCCATGTTGTGCGCTTCAATTCCTTCTCACGGACGCCGCGTGAATGTAGATGCTCAAGGAGTTCTTGGAACGTGTCGACGTCTGTTATTCTCCACCAGCCGTATCTCAGATCTATAAATTCATTTAAAAAATTGAAAAACACAATCATATATTTGCATGCATATGCATTCATATGTATTCTTATTTTAATATTCGTGAATTAATTTACCTTTCGGTACCGGTTTGGCTTCACCAGGAGGCGGTAAACCATGAACTTTCAAATATTCCAATTGCACTGCCTCATCTTGAGTCAAAATCAGGGGCGCTGGACTGTCGCATCTATCGTAATTGGGACTGGCTGGCGGCGGGAATACGGGAATTCTCAACTCGGTCGGCTCGGCTATGCCAAATATTTGCTTAGTGCTAGGTCCCGGAGTATCACACGTTTCTCGCGGTAAGATGGAAAACCAATTAGGCTCGGTATTGCTGCTGTCTGAAATAATCGACATAACTAACATTTATTAAAAATATTGAAGAGTCTGTTCTAGATATTAGGATTTATAAAAACTCACTAGAAATGAAGGAGCCGTTGAGTTCTTTCCCGTTGTGCAAATTATTGATGTGGTTGAACTTGTCACCATTCGGTATCGTCTCAACGATCTTGTCTTCCATTGTTTTTACTAGAGGTTTCGTATCTTCGTCCATCTCCTCGTTCTCCTTCTTTATTTTTTCGGTTTTCATATCGATATCCATACTGATCACCTCCGTCTCCTGCTTTATTTCCTCGGACGTGACATTCGTCTTTGCATCTGTCATCGTACTATCAACATCGTTATTTCTATTCCTTTTCTCCTCTTCCACATTTTCGGAATTCCCCGAACCACAGTTTTGCATAGGTTCCTTTTTATAATTGATTTCGTTCACTTCGGATTTCACTTTATCGCCACCATGGAATTTCATATCGACATCCTGTTCGTTCGAATTGAACTTCTTTTCATCTTTGACCTCGTTCGGCGCTTCATTCTCGCGATTTTCACAATTCTTGCTTTCGCTCTCTGATTTCTCCTCGGCTTTTTCTTCCACTGGCATATTTTTGTATTTTTCGTCTAGCTCGGCTTGGAGTTCGAGAATTTCTGGTTCAGCGCTCTCCATAGCTTCCACAAAGATGCCGCCGGCGGATGCCAACTCCCAATATCTCCTCCAATACCTGTCTTGACCGAAGATATGCGCCCGGAGTTGCTTCGACGAACTGTTCAACTTTTGCAATTGTTCCTCCGATTGCTTCAATAGTTTATCCAATTTCTTACCCAATTCTTCACCAGACAGATTTTTATCTTCCTCCTAAACAGGTTTGAATTTTGTTTTTATATAATACAAAATAAATTTTCAAGTCAACTAAATCAATGCTTTCTAATACCTCTTCCGGCTGAGTGCCTTCGCTCTCATTTTCGGACATGTCTTCTACTTCATCCTCGTGGTGAATCTCGTCCGGCGTAGGCGTCGTACCTACAGCAGTTGATGTGGTATTATTTTCTTCTTCGCCTTCCTTTTTCTCAATAGTGATTGTGTCGCCAATCTTATTCACGATCACACCCACAGCCTCCATCCGAACTTTTCGACCATGTAATTGTCTAAGTCTATATAAACGTAAACAAGAAAAAAGAATATTATCAAGGCAGCTTAAAAATAAAATAATATTAAATTTTTCAATAATTGAATATTTTTAAATAAAATAGATTGTTTAGGTCGTAATATATTTTTGGTGAACAATGTTCTTTATCATAGATTTAACAGCTTTTAATTAATTAATTATTATTTCATCTATTTCAACTTTTGTTCATATAATGCAACTTACTTTCTAATCTTAGTATCCAATACGAATCTCTCCTTTCTCAGCTGAGCCACCGTCTCTAGGCTACCTTCTATCTGTCTGATCACAGCCTTATTTTGCAGCAGCTCGTTACAGAGAAAAGCGAGCATTTGCGCTTTATGCGTCGGATTCAACGCTAGAAAAGGCTTATCCCGTAATCTTTCCGACATTCTCCATGTTTCGTTGTTATGTAGATGCTCATAGAACTGTGCGTTCTTTCCCGAGCAGGTTGAAGCGTAGTCGCCGCCGTTCTGATGATGATCGGCAAACTTCTTGTCGCGTTCACGTTCAAGGCACACCCCCGTCAAAGCCTTCACCTCGCCGGTTGCGTTCGCGTACAAATAAATTCGCAGAACCTCGCTGATATTGGCATGAGTGATGTCAGCTTGACGTAAACTTTGACCCAAGCCTGTGGTGTGTCTGGCCGGTTGCGGGATTCCTGGATCTTCAATAGCGCACACCAACAGATGTGTCATAACCGACAACATTTCCTCCTCCGCTTCTTCATCATTGAGAAGAGCGAGTTGAAGACTTTTAAGACTCGGTAGCGACTCCATATCTAGAAAAAGGAACGCGGTAATGAAGAAAGCTTAAATAAAATAACAAATGGTCTTCTTCTGATATATATACAGGGTGTCCTAGACCACCCGTACATCCCTTTTCTTTCAAAAACGAAGCATTTTAGAGAAAAACATTTTGAACAAAAATTGTATGGTTTTGAGGGGAACATAAGATGGTGTCATTGGTTTGACCTT
>JBCEZX010000075.1:8654073-8664850 GCA_039654345.1 Cataglyphis cursor
TATATATATTTATAAATATATATAAAAGAGTATACGTATATGTATAACAATTAAATTGAGTATCACACATTTATTACGCGAGTTCACGTGTGTCGCTTTTTCGTTCGCAGTACAATAAAAAGGTAAAGGAAAGCTTTCAAATATATATACTTCGTGTAGCGAATATTCGAATACGATACTCGTAGAGACAGGTATTCGAGAAAATATGGCATGCTGGATAATCATGTAGCTAGCTGTTATTTTGTATAGTGACAGGAGAAGCTATAGGCACAGGATAGCATTGCGACAGTCGGTTCATATATTATCATATTTATATATCGTGCCTACGAATATATCGTCAGCCTTAACGTGCCTCGATCACAGTGTCGATCTAATATCCCGTGATTCTCGATGGATCGCGCTTCTCCGTCGTCGATTTCGGAAAAGATTACGCTTGCCAACGAGAAGTCGAGATTGACACACATCGATAGTTTCTCTTTACAATTTCTCGGCGGATTTCGGATTTCTTTTCCAGAAATTCCTCTCGTCAGGATCAGTTGATAAATTATATTTGTTCAATTCAAATTGCAATACATGAATTGAATCAAAATTGAGTAAATCGATTTTAATTATAGATGTATTGTGTGTATTGTAAATTTTGAAGTTTCACTGAATATTAAAATATAAAATGAAACAAAATATTTTAATATATAATATTAAATTATAATATATAATATTAAAATTATAAAAGAAAAAAAATGAAGATTAAACTCGTTAATAGTAACCCAAGATCTCATATTGATATGAAGAGAATAAGATAAGCATCTATTTCATAATAAGTTATTTATTATATCACTTTAAAAAATTATTCACGATTGGTAAAAATATAATTGTTTTATCAATTTGTAAACGTGTGAGTTTAATCGAGTAAATCTAATATCAAAAAAATTAAAAATTGAAATTCCGAAATCCGCTTGGCCGGACGAAGAGATCGGCCATCCGCTGATCGTGTTTAATCCTACGGAAGCACGGTGGTGAGCATCTATATGCATGTATGTGTGTGTACATGTTCTGTATTTTCCCGTTTTATCTTACTACGTGATGTAATAAGATAGTAGACGCGGAGGTGCTCCGGTAATTCGCGCGACGCCAGTCACAGGCTCGTCTCTTCACCTCGAAAAGTCTCGAATATTATAATGAGAGTGCTCGAAGAAATCGTGAAACGTTATGAAAAAATATCGCAGAATTTGTAGCATCCGACTTTGAAAGAGACATTTTCCAAAACCTGCAAATGGGGTTGTTGTTTTATAGTTTCGAGCTGAGACGAAACTCATCATAAAATTAGTCAAACTACTTTTTTTTTTATTAAGACAATTCATGCGTTATTATTTGACTATAAACGTTGAAGAGGCGAGGACTGTAAACGTAAAATGATAAAATTCATAGAATATTTCGCGTTGGAAGCATTTATAATTGCTCCGCCCGGCGCAAGTACACGTAAAATCGCGGACCGCGAGCGGGTGTACTCACCCGGTTCCGGTAACTCTTACCTCCGGGGATCTCTTCGCCCTTCTCACAAATCGTATCCGGATCGCGGGAGATATTAAAGCCAAAATGGGAGAGACAGGGACATCCGGAAGAGTAATAACGATTCTCACAAGACAATATGACAACATTCATTAGTGAATATGATGTGGATTCGATGATGGGTTCAGTTGATGTATAATGTTCGGATATCGAGCTTCGAGATATCGCGTAAAGGAGCAATCAATGGGGGGTACGAGAGAGGATGCGGGCAAGATCGGGACAAACAAGATGATTCGGGGGAGGGTACGGGGAGAGGGGGGGGGGGATGCGTCATACGACATCTTACCTCCAGAAGTTCCTGGTTCTGCGTCTGGGTCTGTGCCTGCTGGATATTGTCCGGTGGCACATTGATCGTGGTTGTCGTGCCGGTCGACGTGGTCATAGATGACGGGTTCAACGAGGAGGTGAGCGACACTGTCGGCTGCGTGGACGACGTCAAGCCCGCCGACGCCGGCGGTAGGGTCAAGGTGGGGTAAGGTGGCGGGGGCGGCGGCAGCACTACTGGCGGTACCACCTGTACCTGAGGCGGCACCACGACCACGCCAGAGGCCGACGACGGAGACGGCGTCGTCGTAATCGCCGTCGTCGTCGTCATCGTCAACGCCGCCGGCGTGCAGAGCGTCGTCGACGCAAGGGACGACGACATGGACGGCGGCGGCGGCGGCTTCTTCGACGGCACATCCTCGACGTCCGACTGCTGCATCATGTCCCGGTTACGCCAGCTCTCGGCGATGCTCTCGCGATTCTTCCAGATGGTGGCGACCGTACTGCTCGCAAGACCCAACTCGCGAGCCACGTCGCTCTTGCTTTTGCCGCGCTCGATCTCTTGGATGATCTTCATTTTCTGCTTGATCGTGAACGCGAGCCGCTTTCGACCCTGCGTTGGTGGTGGTTTCAGGGATGCCCAATATATAATCGATCGCGTTAATCGAGGGGAAGATGGTCGTTTAACGATCACATGCGACTGGCCGGTTCGCGATCGATCGGTAGGGATTGGAATGCAACGATACGCGGAGGTCATTTTAGGCGATTACCAATCGTTACGTGTACGAGAGGTAATAAATTTTGAAGCTTAAATAGATCACACACGATAATATACGAGAAATAAAATCATATGAGAATAAAATATTTTTCTTTCTCTCTTATACACATACACAAGATATTGTATATAAACGATATTCCTTTCCGAGATTAAAATATCAAATCTAAAATTTCTCGCTATCGAATATTTTACGTGAATAAAATTAAACAATAAAACAATATTATCGAAAAATTAATTCTGCCAGCGCATTAGTTTTCCCGCGTTATTATCGCGTTCACATTAATTGATTTAGTAATCGCGATTTTATGAACTCCGCGTGCCGTTCTTTAAAAAGACTAAAGTAAATATAAAGTATATAAAATCTCGATAAAGCCAATTTCAAATACTATAAGCACTGAATGCACATGAAAGCGGTTAACCACTTAAAAAGAAATACGCGCGACGTACTTATTAATGTTTATAAACACATTAAATAAATAGAAAATAATTTTTCGACTATTTTTCGAATAATGTTTTACACAACGTAACAACAACACAATGACACACATAAAATAATATCGTTTTTTTAATTAACATCAATATTTTACTAAATTATACCAATTAATTAATCCCTCTAAATGCAATATGCATCGATAACGTACATCTGTTTCACATATTCCTTCTACGTCCCAGGGAAAAAAAAAACGATTAGGATCGGTTATATACGATCTGGGCATCCCTATTTCTCGCGCGTTCTCCACTACATGTGAGCCCACGTGTAGCTACAGTTACTACACTATTGTGTCGTCTGACGTCTCCTTCAAATTGCACGGACTCTGTGTGTATGTTTGGGCAAGTGATGTGCGTGTGGATGTGGAATGCGTGTGTGAATGCGAGGGAACAGATGAACGAACGAGTGACAGTGATTGAGGGGGATAGGAATGGTAATCTGGCTTGCGCGAAGGATTCCGCGATAGGTAGGTAGTTTTGGAGGACTATCACAATGGATGGACTTTTTAAAATCTCTACAATCGCGCGCCTCTACTTCGTTGAGGTTTTTGCTTGCGGAGAAAAATTTTTAAAATACATCGATCAATCTTTATATCATAAGCAAGCATTTTAATATATTACAATATATCTTTAGGTACAAGATTTGAATTAAAAGTTTTAAAGGAATCCGATTGTGCACTGAATGAGAAATATTTCTGGACAAAAGTAAGAAGATTCTTTATTTAATTTCGATTTTACATCTCGACTACTTTGTAGAAACAAGTTCCGCATTATGAATTTTATATTATTTTGTTAAAAATAGAATTTCTTACGTGGTTAAAAGAAAAATAATTGTACACTTTATTTTTATAACTGCATAGAAATGAAGAAAGATCAACTAAAATCATAATTTTAATTAAAAAATAAATGTTAGATACAATCCCATTTTCTATATGTTATCACGTTCTATTTTAATATCGAATGCTTTCTTCTAACGTAAACTTTCCTTTGTCAAAAGCAATTCTCCATTACATATAACTACTTATTCGCGATCAAACAGATAAAAATGATCAAAAGTAAAATATATCAACGGTACCTCTCTCTCTCTGTTTATAAAAACATCAAGCAGTATCGATTGAAAACGCATGGAATTGTTTAAAAACATATCAAATATCGCGCAAAGAATTTTGAAATTCAAACCAATACTGGCATCCATATTAATTTATTCACGATTCCTCCATTCAAAGTTAAAAAATTCAGCTTTTGTGTATTTTTGAACATACGCCAAAAAGATGTAGTTGACCACACATATAAAAGAGAAAGAGAGAAATAAAACTTTTATTCCTCTTATTAAATAATTTGAATATAAACAAAAATCTCAGCGCAACTTTTTTCTATTTTTCTTGTTCTTTTTTATGTTCTTAATTTTTTAATTGAGAAAGGAAATGAAATCGTTGCTCAGTCCTCAACGAATTTTAGAATGGACAAACGCTCAAAGCTAACAATAATTTGGCAAAATTAGAAAAGGGTAAAAATCAAATAAAAGATAGGTGGGAGGACATGCTGGGTTCTCCTGTCACTATCGCTAGCGGTTGTTTTGGTTGGCTATGGGTGTCTCATGTGTCCTGGGACAATAGGGGTTGTAAGAGGGTTGTTGAACGGATATATAGTATAAGAGAGTTTTTCTATACAAGAATATTCATTAAAAGAGATCGTATAATATGTATATATAGACAGATGTATATATATATGGAGATAATATATATATATGTATATATAAATACGGCACACACAGAGAGAGCATGCGACACGCACGACAGGTGGACAAAATACAAAAAACGTAGGTATCCCAAATAGAATAAGAGAACAGTTTTTTTGTGTGAATGAAACAACGAGATCGAGACAAACGTGAAGGAAATTCGGTGCTAGATGTTGACTTACCTCGAGCAGCTGCTGAGTTCTGATCTCCCGTTCCCGTCTCACGGCTTCCTGTCGTTCCGTCTTCTCCTGCTCTTTAATAAGCCTACAGTGAATAAGAATATCATTAAGTTTGCATTATATCCACAAGCGATAAAGACGCGATAAAAACGAACAAATCATTAATCAAGCTTTGCTCGCAACTATCTGTCCATAAATTTTACGAATGCGGAATCGAGTTCAAATATTAATGTAGTTCCATAACATTCGAATTGTCAGGTTTTCATTCACGATAGTATTTACTGTTACATGTATGCAATAATCTTAAAGCCGAAGAAATTAATGTGCGCTAATTAAAAACATGTTTCAATCATATCACTAGTAATAAAATTCGACGTAGCGCGACAAATGAATAAATGACCGTTTTTATGGCGAGATTAGCACTTCACTAAACTTTATTTAATTTATTATTATTTCGACTATTATCGGCAATCATTAATTTTTCGTTATTTTATAAAGTAATTAAATATCAAATAATAATTTAATATACATTGATTCTAGCTCTAAGTTTTAACATATACCTTTTGTCTATTTAGAAATTTCTTTGATTTCTTAGAAACTTTTTAGAAATTTTATTTTGAAAATTTTGCGGTTGAATAATAAAAATAAAAATCCATGTATATTTTGCATAATCAAATGCCTTACCTAATTTGTTCCTTGTGTCGTAATGCTTCTTCCTTCGCGACCTTCTTCGCATAAGCTAGCTTGTCTCTCTCGTACTGATTATTCGTTCGTCCGTCTCTAAAGCTACTAGCCACTTTCAGTTCCTCTAATCTCCTCGCTACTTCTTGGGCGCCGAGTCTGACGAATTCAGCCTCCGCCAGACCCATCGTTGGCTGCAGGAATTCTCCGACCAATGGACGGGAGGAGAACGAGAAATTGGCGGTCGTTAACTCGGCAGGATTCTGATGCTCCAGAAACTTAAATCAGCAAATAATCATCTTTCAAAAAAGAGCCAAATAATCTGACCAATTTAACTTTTACCTTTTTCGGTACATTATTTCCTTATTTTATATATGTAGCAACGTAGATATCACGATATTAAAAGGAACGACGGACAGTTTAGCAAAATATTTTCAAACTTTCAACAATTTTATACGAATTATTTTTGATAACATACTCTATCAGCAGTAATAATATGTCGCAACCAACCTTCACTAGATCGGGACTGCTCCTAAAAGTTTTCCCGCAGGGACTGTAATATGACACGTCGCCTTTTATTACTCCCGTCTTCCCCAGCCCCTTGATAACCGTTTCACGCTTCCAGCCACGCTCCAGCGGCATTTGAAGATCTCTCTCGCTGGGCCTGAGCTTTCTCCTCTTTGCGCTAGGTGTACCTTCCGCATTATCGTCATCGGTATCCGTAACGACATCGGTGTTACTGCCGCTCTCGCTGGTCACGTCCATATTACTCTCCTCTCCCGAGACCTCCAGTAACTTGTTTTTCATTTTTTCCTGCAAAGATTTCTATATAGGGAGAATGGTTTTAGTGCGAAATCATAAGTAAAAAAAAAAAAAGAAAAACGAACATGGCTTCTCGCCCACGAAGCACGAATTGGTCGAGGTCGCTTCTTCTTCTGTATCTTCGTTAGCAAGTGATAGTACTTTAACAAAAGATAATCCGTAAAGATGTATAAAACTTAGATAATTACAAAAATCAGAATAAAAAAAAATTCTATTAATTATTCTATTAATTAATTTTATGGCAGCAACGCATCAATTATAACGTGTCAAAATTAATAGCGACAGTAAAAAAAAATCTCGTTTGAATTCCGTGGCACCCGAGTTTTTACCTGGTGTTTGTCGTCATTTTGGCTGGCAGAAGCGTGCATCTGATGCGCCAGTATATTCGTTTTCAGCAACGACACTTGATGAGACAATGGCACACTTGGATCCAAGGTCGGAGTAGGTTTTATCCCTAAAGCTCTGCTCTGAGCCAGCAGCGACGCTACTGTGTTTTTCTTAGGCTTCGACACACCGCGGCCGAGATTTCGCGGCCTACCGTCCTTATGATGGGTGGCAGTGCTCGCGCTCTCGCTTTCCTCGCTACCGCTACTCGGTCGTTGTGGCGAATCCGCAGCGGCGAAGAATTGCGCTAAGGAGGGACTAGGCGACGCCGGGACCGGCACCGAATTCTGCGGCACTCTTCTCGGCTTGGGTCCAGGTTTTCGTCTCGCTGCGATAATTTAGATTAGTTATACTTTGATCACTACAATCAAATATTATTAGAAAAATTGCTTTCTCCGAAAAATAAAAAGAATGAATTTTTATTTCATCCTTTGAAAAATAGTTTAGTTAAAAAAAAAAAAAAATTATTTTAGTGAAATTCTCGATTTACATTTTCATTTTTGTGAATTTAATAATCTTGACAGCTTTTAGAAATAATATAGGTAAAATTTATAGAATAGAGAACATAGAGCGATTATTAATTCTATCGATTATCTTCTTTTGTCTTCTTAGAGTTACTAAATTGAATAATTTTATTTCAATATTTTAGATTTGACAATTAATTTATCAATTTAATATCAACTTTAGTTTATGTCAATTTACTTCAGTTTTGCTGCTCATAAATTCTGTAACAAGTTTTTGAAAAACCGACTTTAAGAGATATTGAAATTCAAACAGATGAACTGAGATTGTAACATTTACAAAAATACTGTCAACTTTCTATTTTTCTATTTCACAAACAGTTTCTCTTCCATCATATAAAAACAAGCGATGTTTTTACGCCTTACAACAACTTCTTTTAAACGATAACGATAACGGAAGCAAGCCACATCGCGCCACATTTATACTTACATGTTCGATCGGAGGCAAGTAATGACTGGCTTAAATTACTGAGCTGACTGAGCGGCTGACTACAAGAAATCGGCGAGCTATTGCTCGTCGTGGCGGGTTTCAGAGAGAGATTTAGGGGCGCGTCCGAATCATTGACATTGTTGTTGGCGTTGCTGCTACTGCTGCTGCTGCTGCTACTACTAGTGTACGTCGGAGGTGCCGACAGAACGGATCCATTAGTCGAATGAGCCGGTAGTTTGATCACTTCTACTCGATCCACCGAATCTCTGTACTCGTTCGAGTCGGTCTAAGAGAAGATAGAATACAAAATATTTATACAATGTATTGCGCGTTACAAGTTTTTATATCAAATATAAGACATATTTTATGAATGATATTCATAGTATATCATTCATAAAAAGTATAAATTACATAGAATGTTTACTCAAATCTTGTAAAAAAATTTCGTGATCTTCCAAGTGATTTTATTGAAAATTCCAAGAAAATATTTTCTTAAATAGTTTTCTAAAATAAATTGTTTTATTGTACGCGTTTTCTAATGTTTTTCACTTACACGAAGGAAAAACAAAAAGCACTTAAGTTTCAAATGATAGATTTACAAATGTACTGGAAAAAAAACTGAATAGTTTTTATTAAAATAAAAATTTTTTACTTGTATAACATTTTCATTTTTTATTACTCAAAATTAAAATAAAAAAATGTACTATTCAATCTTTTGTTAAGACATTGAATAGAATATATAAACAGAAATAGATATATATTTATAATATATTTTAAACACATAATTCATAATTTGGCTTATTGGCAGATTACTGTAAGCAGTCTACTGCTTACAGTATAAGAGCAAAATTATTTAAGAAATTTTTTTTTCTTTAATTTTCTGAGTCCCAATAAAATTCCGTGAAAATTTCTTGATTTCTTTAGGAATAAAAAAATTCCCTGAGAATTCCAGGTTTTCCATGTTTTTTTCAGAGAATAGACACCCTATATATAAATGACAAATATGTAATGTGTTATAACTTCTTGTATAATTCTATGAAATTAGAGTATTTTAAAATTACGATAAACGCGTGTGGCGCCTGAACGTACCCCTGTGCGATTATATTTCCTCGGTTCCATCATCAGCGATGAGGATGACGTCGTGTTTGTCTGATGCGCGCTAAGAGCAGGGACGGGCGGCGGATGTACGCTGACGCTGGGAGTGTCCAAGGATATTGTCTTCTTCCTGCCGCGGTTTGTCGTCCCAGGAACTTTCGGGCCGACTATACTCGACGTGTATTTGATAATCTCCGTATCGGGAGGTAGACGCACACCTCCCAATATGCTGCTAGGATCACTGGAGAAAATGTCATTATGACATTATTTATTCAATAACAATTGAGGCAAATAAACTTATGCGATAACGAGAAAGAATGTCTCAAGTAATGAAATTTACGAATCTAATTTTATTAAGGTCTCTATAACCTGGATTTACAGTTAATATAAATACTCTTAAATTGCATACGTATCATAAAACGTTATAAAGCAAATCTACTGCTAATAGACTTAATATATTCACCTTCCTTCCTTCGCGGAACTGTTTCGCAATATGAAAAAATGACAGCATGAAAAAATAATTCTAGTCTTGTATCGTATACGTACAATTAAAAACACGCAAGATTCTCACCTGACGACATTCGTTTGCGAATTTGGCGTACTGCTGACTGGGGTGCTATGATGAGAGGATGTCACCGGTACTTGAGTGGACACAGGCAGACTGCTGCTCGTCATACTCGGCGTCGTTGAGCTACTACTGCTAGCTGGTGTCTTGTGACTCTTGCTTGACTTAGCTGCTTGGTCGTAAAAGCATACACAACAGTGAACATCTTGAATTTACGTAATTTAAATTGTCATCGAAAAATGTCCGCATTCTCGTCTCAATACAAGATCAACGATCGGCGATTGTCGCGGAAGTAAGTTATAAACTTTCAGTCTAGTTTTAAGTTCTTATCTCATTAACAAGTAATCTCGTTTATAACTCGAAACTTGAAGAGAAATAGGGGCGAACTCTAGAATTGTATTATTGTAACTTGGAATATAAATGACAAGATATAAAACGATAAAATATTCATAAATATACAAAATAGAAGATAATTATAACAACAAATTAAAAGAGCAAATATGTAAAATCAGAAGAAAGAATACATTAACTCTTACAAATTTTAGGAGAATAAAAATATCCAAAAAATAACAAGTCTAGGAATTAAAGATCATATTTCGGAATATGTTGTCGCACAAGTTTAGTCGAGTTAAAAAAAAAAAAAAAAAAAAAAGACAAGGATATATGTGGTCCGACTGTTCCAAGCGACGTTGTTATTTCGAAAGTACTCGACGATCGAGGATTAAGCGTACGGAGGCGGACAGTTTCTCGAGCATCGTATCATGCAATGTTGCCGATCGTTATTATTACTTACACTTACTGGACTTGTGGGACGAGAGGGACGGGGGATTAAGTAGAGAGGCGGGATAGGGCGGCAGGAGGCTCTCGGTACCGGGTGGAAATCCAGGGAGTCCTGCCGCTCCTTGTAACCTCGCGATATAGTCCTGCGCCGCCAGATGAGAGGCCATTGTCCACCATGCACTGGCTGCCGGATTGATGCCTGCAATATGAATGAATGCCTTCGTTCCGTAAATCCGCTCGCTCCCGTAAAACTCGATCTTAAACTACATGGCTCGACACATGGCTCGATTGTCACATTCGCAACGAGATACGAAAGATAACTTTTTAGAAAAGATAATCGTGTAAATAAACAAGTTCAATGTGTATCGTGCCAAAGTGTAATATGTAGATATACAGGGTGTCCTAGACCACCCCTTTTCTTTCAAAAACTAAGCATTTTAGAGAAAAACGTTTTGAACAAAAATTGTATGGTTTTGAGGGGAACA
>JBCEZX010000075.1:8668407-8679663 GCA_039654345.1 Cataglyphis cursor
TTTTATTTATCAGGAACTCTAGCGGACGTAAAAACAAAGTAAATGAGCTATTCAGAACTATTCGATCTTAAAATCGTATGTGAAGTTAGCACCCCATTTTTTAAATGCTATAATGACGTAAATCGCCGGAACTCTAAATTATTATCAAAGAACTCTAAAACACTTTAAAAGGAAGCTGGAACTCTAATTGAAACTACAAAATTTTTCTATCGGGGTGCTAACTTCACACGTCCTCTAAAGTTAATATTGATTCTAATGGAAAATCGTATATTGTAACATTTAATTTTGACAAGAAAAAAAACATTGCCAACAAAATAAAAATTTTCACATATAGAAAATTCTAATAAATATTTGTGTAAAATAAGATTTAAGTCCACTTAGTCGGTTAAAAGTTATTTACCAAAAATTGTAAAAAAATATCCTCTTTCTTTCTCTTTCTATAAATTATTCTTTTTTTTTTTTTGTTTTTTTGCAACTGATGTCAGGAGATATTCACGATAAATTAAGAAAAATATTAATTACAATTTTTTTTAGAAAGAGATTGAAAATCATTTTATTGTATGATACCTTAATTCTTTTTATAATCCTTTTAATCTTTTTAATTCTTTTTATAATCATCATAATCCTTTTTATAAAGATTTAAATTATTTGATTTTTCAAATAGTATAAATATAAAAAATGCGTTTTTTTTTTAAATTTCGAATTTTTTTGCTACTATTATACAGCCAAAACAAACATATTAAATCATTATTGCACAAGTTTTTCTCTAGAAATTGCAGTTTAATGAGTAAATTATCGTGAAAGAAGCAAATTCTCGATTTCAGAGCGTTAGTTTTGCGGAAAGCGGTACTCGATCATTCGCGTCGCATTCGTATACAATTTATTGTTGCGAATGCCGGCGCAAATGTACCGTTGATTTTCTACGAGTGCGATGGCCTTGAGTAAGGCCGTGGCATTGAAATCCGAGCGGCGCTTTAATTTATACCGGTCGTTGAACTCTCCGCACTCCGGCTTATACGACTACTTCACCCAGTAAACAGCCATCGCCGCCGCCGCAGCCGCATAATAGTTTACCTGCATACGCATGTGTTTACGTATTTGCGTATAATGAATACAATGAACGAGAACACCAGCAGGATCAAAGTTTCATTCATCATCGATTTTCCATAATTTTTGGACAGTTTCGTGAAAATGTGAGAGTCGCGAAGAAACGTCCTCACGAAATGCTACTGATTTCTCTTTCATCGACAGGCCATTTATAATCCGACTGTAAATAGTAATCACCGATACAATTATAATGGAGAATTAAATTGGCGCTATTCCAAACAATGCCAATGTTTTAAGATACTCGACCGTGAGTAAACAGAAGTATAACGCGAACAAATACTCTAAAAAGTATTAACCAATAACCGCATATTTTCTCATTAAGCTTTAATCATAATTTAATTCAATTTCCTGGACAACATAGTGTTCATGTCTCTGACCTCGATTGTCAGCGACGACCCTATATATAGCACAATTTTCTTTTCTTAATGACTTAACGACGAGCGGAAAGTCGTATCGTATCTTCCTCTTTAATATACATGCCTTAACGGTAATCCATTATTCCAACAACCGGCCAACGCATTAACTATGGCCACCATTTTCAGGTGTGTATATATATATATATATATATATATATATATATATATATATATCTAATATTCTGTTTGATGTAACGTTGTCGTGCCAGAACTCGTAAAGACAACCGATAAAATACGCTCGTTGGAAGGAGCAACGTCGACAACGGCGGGCGTATATTTATGAAGGTATCTCATCGCTACTTTTTCACTTGACGTGAAGGGACGTTAACACATATTCATGCGTGACATGTGACCTATATCATTTAATGGAAATTACATCTGTCGAGATAATGTAATGTAAATGGTATGACGTGTACAAAATGTGTCGAATCAATCGATACATCCGCGGAAATTTCGTCTAGATTGTCGCAACGCATCATTTATCGCGCGTGCGAAAAGAAATGTGAGATACGAGAAACGTGTGAGATTGACGAGCATTGATCAATTATATTCGAGAGATATTTCTACATTGAACTTGTTACGTATAGTTTATACACTCCCCTGTCATTTACAATCTATCTCCTTGAATTTATAAGAGGAGTCTCGATATCCCTCCAATATTTCCGCCTATAGAATGTTTATCATAAAATGCAAGTTTATTTATAGATTAAATTGCAATAATTTGCATAATCTCATACATTTTCATAGTCATAAATTTTCATACTGAAAATCTATCAAATACTGACAACTTATAAATATTATCTCTATCTTTAGCATATTTAAATCATGGATTTTAATATCAATTATTAATATCATAAACATAAATCGTGTTAGAACGATAATGTTTTTCATTTTTTACATGAAATTTTATTTATCATTAAAACAATAAAGAGTAATATAATTATAGTATTGCACACATAAAAAATATATATTGACATAAATACTTCTAAACTATCCATTATCGTAACATAGTTTATATTTTGCTATAATCGATAGTCATCTATGTTTACATAAGGTTAATTAGAATATCACGATGATCGACAAGCACTAACGCCTGATGATATAATGACTCACGTCTTTATAAATTGAATGAGATACAAAATATGGCTGTCAGATTATGAGTTTCGCGTGCATAATACAAAAGAAGGCTTTTAATCCTGCGCTGCAACGCAATATCAAATGCAATCAACTGACATAATCATTCATATACGATGACATATATGACGACATATAAGAGTGTAATAAATAAGAAACTCAAATATTTTATTTTATTTCAAAGAGCCAATTAAATGTCAAAATTAATTTTGATATTTAATCTAATAATAAATAACTCTTTTTTTTTAATTTTAGATTAATAAATAATTTTATAATTAATAAAGAGGGTAATAATTTATAACAATTATTTGGCTCTTTGAAATAAAATATAAATAAATAAAATATTTGAGTTCCTTATTTATTATAAATAACTCTAGTTTTTTTTTTATATATATACATATATATACAAAAAAAATAATAAGAAATATAAATTATATTACGATAATTAATGAATAAGATATCAATTTTATGCAGAGAATATATAAATTCTCTCCTAAAATAATGTTTAAAAATGGGAAGAATAATTATCATTATATATTAAGCATAAACTATAAATTGTACTAATACTGCGTGAAAACTGGCGAGGATTATTGGACATTGTACGCGCAGAATACGAACCATTATCTCCGTATGTAATTACACTACACTTTACTCGCCCGCAAGTTCTCCTTCCCATTACCACTTCGGCATAACATCGCCCGGTAATATTCACAGTTTCACAGCACGATGCACCCGCGGCAGCGCGAGCGTGTCTCAAATATTGTCCTCAAAATTTTACGAAATCATTTATATCTCAGAGATTCAATAGATGCGAAATCGCTTCGTACGAATAACGCGATGCGCGATTAATTCTCACGCATCTGAAAATATCACCGCGATATAATAACGGATTTAACGTCCCTCGTCCGGACTCGCTTGGCCGAAGATGCGCCGAGTCCGGCGAAGCAAAGCGCAACGAAGGGAGAGAGACGCTTCGGCGTGATTGCTCCGCTCGTAATCCCTAATCCCGACGCCAGCCACGCGCGGACCAAACGATCGTCGGAAATGCAGATAAGCCGAACCGCGGCGGCAAGTCGACGTATCTCAGGCCGCGGCGATGCGTCACGTCTATCGATTTGTGATTAAGCATTCGTACGCGGGCGGGGTTGGAGGGGGTATCACGGAGGAACACAAGGGGCGGAGGTGATGTGTAGACGACGGGGCGAGGTGGCGAGGGCACGCTCGAGAGTGAGAGAAAGACAGAATCTCGTGGTGGGGTCATCGTCGTTCGTCCGGTTGGCACACGTCATCGTTAGCCGCCGCCGCCGCCGTTGCCGTCGTCGCCGTCGTCGTCGTCGTCGTCGTCGTCGTGGTCGACGCGTTCGTTTGAACGCGTCGCGACGCTAATTTCCTGTTTTTCGTACCGCGCTAATAAAGTGCTCCCCCCTCGCATTGTTTTCCCGCTAATCGACGGGCACGAGAGCTTCGAGCAACCGGCGCACATTAATCGATCAATGCGGATCGGTTGCACTCTTGCAAAAACCGGGACTACATTGACCTTTCGGATCTCCCTTTTTTTCTCTGCCGCACATTTTCCTTTGAAATTTATGTTTCTGGAATTCATAAAATATCATTGTCTCTGCAAGTCTTTTAAAAGTTTTCAACTTAAGAAAACATTACTCTTCTTTTATATTAATATTATATATTTATAAAGTGACCAAATAAAAATTATATTTTATTTATATATCTATTTGATGAAAAATCAAATTTTTGATACAAACAATTACTTATGTGGGGCTGTCAATTTGTTCAAATCATTGACTCGAGGGGAAGGCGCAAAAGACACGTATCTCTGCGATGCGAAAACAAAGTCCCATTTGAAAAATTTTAAAAGAATGCATCGAACCGCATTAGGAAACTTTTCCAAGTTCCAACGACTTTTACGCGCTTTACTCTGCCCGACACTTCGTTCGCAAGTTTCAAGGTAACGTTTACCAGGAAAAATATTGTATTGCTTTTGCTTTCTTTCACGATGCATCGCGATGAATTATGTTCTGGAGAAAAATCGAGACTAATAAAGAGTTAATTGGTACATGAAATTATTGCATTGTGCTTCTAAAAATTTTGCTGTTACCATAATATTGTCATAATTTGCAATTAACGTTTTATGAAGCAAAATTTTAGTAAAGGATCACTGATCTGACGTAACAAAAGCAAGGTAGGAAGGAGGTCGATCGATCATGAATACGCCACGATAAATTTAAACATATGGTCCTGGCAGTACGTTTATCTGCGAATATATGAGATGCCATAGTAAATTTAGCTCCTGTCAATCCAAACCGGCAAGAATGTCCAACCGGTAGATTATTGACATCCTGTAGCTTAAATCGGAATTTTCCGTTCGGAAAAAAAACATCCACTAACTATTTCTAATAAAACTGCGGTGGCAATTTGCATCTCATTATGCAGTATCTACTTGAAATTAAAATAGAAGCGCTTTTATATTCCTTTCTCATTGCTTTTGGGAGATTGTAATATATACATTTTATAGAAATTGAAGTTCGATAATGCGATTGGTTTAAATTCGCTTGAAATTCGATAAAATAAAATAATAGAAGATAGTTGCGATAATATATATCGGAGGAGAATCGAGTTGACAAACTTCAAGATATAAAAGCGCACTTTAATGTGAAATTTTTCGAGTCTTAAATTAAGACTTAATACAATAAGATGATAATATTGACTTTAACGCATGTAAGATTGAAATGGCTTTTCGCTGTTTAACGAATTCCAACTGTGCCGTTTCTTATCGTCGCGCACAACGGAAGGTGACGAAGCAGACAAAGACGAACCAAGACACAGATTGTCTGGCATCTTATGAGGGAAATGCATCTTAACATACAGGAGCACGCGAGGAGACTAAACACGACAGCAACAAAACACGCTCCGTGTGCCGCCGGGCTTTAAGCGGGATGAAACGAGATGAGAGCACCGGCGCGCGTTCGCTGCTGCTGCTGCTGCAGCAGCAGCAGCAGCATCTCCGTCGCTCTCGGGAGAGAAGCGTGTTCGTTCGGTCCGTGAGCCGGGAAAATGGCCGTGTTATTAAATCGATCGGTGCTCCGGCCAGTGGAGAGGGATCGGGAGAGCCGGGCCTGGGCTTTAGGGCGAGGTGGAGAAGACGCAGGGCGATCGACGATGCGTATTACATATATATATATATATATATATATATATATATATGTACGCAAGGCTGATGAGCGCGCGCGGTCGCCGGCCAACGGTAGGAAGGGACCGAGGATTACGAGTGGTGGCCCTTACTCGTCCCGGAGAGGAATAGACTTGCGTACACCGGTACACGGTTTGGCGCTCGCTCGCTCGCACACGGTGAAAAACGAGCAAGACGAGCGAAGCGAAAAATACGACCGAGGGCCTCGTCGATGCGAAAGAGATTGACGCTGCCTCAACGATTCTTGGACTTCGTTTCGTTATCGAGGAATCGTTAACTCTCTGTAACTTGTGTAACGTCAAAGTAATAATACGCGGCACATTCTTTTTTATATTTTTCTCCTTTTTTTTTTTTTTTTGATTAATCTTATAAGTGCTGTTTACGTCCGCGTCTTTCGTTTTTTTCGAAAGAAAAAAATTCTGGAGGATTTATTTTATTTATATACAAGAGAGAAAAAGCTAAAATACTTTTAAATTATATATATTTAAAAAAATTTCATATATAATTAATATATATTTATTATTTATTATTATTTAAATAAATTCAATTGGTCGATATCAGCGAAGATTTCTCACGAAGTACGGTATAGGAAACGCGTGCATACTTTTATTCGCCCGTAATTTCTACGCGGCGAATGCATCGTCGAAATCGAAAATGACTAAGGCTTGCTACACGATTATCGCGGAAAGAGCGCAACGTAACTACTCGTCGCTATTTTCGGGGCGCAGAATATACGGCTGGAATTTTTTTTGGTGCACGTACCCGACGACAGGAACGTGCCAGGAAGAAAATAGCCCGGACCAACGGCGCGGATCTTGCGGCCCGGAAAGACGACGCGAGCAACTTCCACGAAAATTAACATGTAGGCCGCTTGCCTATGCGAGCAAGCACGTGCGTATTCAGAATAACAATTAAGTATGTGCTGTGTTGCAGGAGATGCAAAATCTTTGCTCTTCGAACGGCTTTTTTTTATTTTAAAATGTGCCAGTCATTTAATGAATCAGTCATTTTTAATCTTAATTATATCTTGCTGCTATTAAAATGGCAAACATTAAATGTTATTGTCATAAAAAAAAATGTGTTGATAAAATCTAATATTTAATAAAATCCAATATTTAAAAAATATTAAAAAAGCCCAAATCAAATATTTAAAAAAATGTTTGGTAAATTTGATTGATAAAAGTATTTATCGAGTCAGAGTCAGTGAAAATCATTTTGAGAAAGCATAAAAAGAGATTGATGTTAAAATCTGTTACACATTGATATCAATCTCAGAGCACGCCGCATCATTATTTTCCGATTAAACTCGCTATTATTCGTGCAATGTCAAATCAAACGAGACAAAAAATCGTGCGATTTGTCGTTCGTAAATTGGAATCGTACGTGTTTTCAACCGTAATTTTCCAGCTGTAATTCACGGCTGGAAGACTAAAGGATTATAAGTCGCAAGCTCGCGCGAAAGTACTGGTCTTATGAAATAAACTGTTACCAGCATCTGTGCGTGAATAAAATAAATTCACTCGGAATTTCGCAGGTTTTCTCGAATTCCATTCTCCTCAATATGTACACACAAAATTCAACACATTTATAATAGGAATAAATTATTTGTTCGCGCGATATACTTCTTCTTGACGAAATAAGCACAGAAATTAAGATAATTAATAATGTAGAATAAAAGAAAATTTATGAGCTTCTATACTAATATAAAATAATACTATAAAGTAACCAACATGTAATTCCAATTTTTATAGCGATTAAAAAGTATTAATAAATAAAACAAAAATTATTTAAAAAAAAATTGAGAATGTTATCAACTATTTTTAATTATTAAAAAAAATCTAATATAAATAAATATAATATATAAGATATAATAAATAAAATATATAAGATTAATTCACTACGTGCGTCACATTCAGAAATAAAGATACTATTCAATATTGGTCGGCTCATTCATTAAACAAGATGCAGTATAATTCATGCATTCCGAGCGCATAACGAGTTTTTACCGCAAACGCACGGCACAAAATATCGCACCTCTAGTAGTAGCATTATTTCGCTCGTCATGAGCAAAATCCGCTTTGCTGAACGAGGTCTTGATAAACCGTTCCCGTTTCCAATTACGGCTTTGAAACAACCCCTCGGCCACACGCGTCCATGGAGTTTAAAAATTAATAAAAAAAAAAAAAAAAAAAAAAATTCAATGCGAGACCTCGGTAATCAACTATGTCATCGTACGTTAACGCTAATCGCGTTTGTGTGAAAATTGCGATTTTTGCAACTTTATTCTGCAGCGGGCTATTATTTTCGAAGTCGACCGGGATCCCAAACTGTTCCACGTTAAATTCCTCGAGCTCCGCGTTGCGCGCAAGTTTATCGCGTTACGTATTACTTGCGCCGTTTCACGTTTACAACTATGTAGTACGTATAACTGTAACTCATGTAATATAATTTACAGTGAAGCGGAACGCATTTTCCGTCCGTAGGTCGCCGTGCCGATAACAAGTTACGGCGAGCAGTCAGGTGACATCAAACACACTAAATCCACGACACCAAATCCGTTTTCACCCTCGAAGTTGGGAACGAGAGGTGCTTTGACATCGGGAAAAAGTCGCAATTACTCGCGCTCGACATAATACAAATAATACAAAGTCGATACGAGAAAATCCGAGAGTCCTTCCTACCCTTCGCCTTTCCGTTTCGCGGCACAGCCTCGTTATTATTTCCGATCATAACCGTCCAATCCTGATCGAGGAACGACAGTGCCATCCTCGCCAACCCTTTGTGACAGAGAGGAGCGAGCGATCGATCGAGAGATCGGAATGTCGGGACGGGGAACGTAGACGTAGACAGTGAGCGACGACAAACGCGATGGTTGGCTCGCCTCCAAATCCGTTTAATTTCGTTTACGGGACGCGAGGAATAGTAGCAGCAGTCTTGCTACTATTCGTTTACCAGGATTACGCGAATGCATCGCGACGGGATTGCTGAGTGTGCCGTATTCACGTCGAATCGGAACCTATCGCGCGATTGACGTTTAAACGTCGAACAGCTGATCGCATGACAGAGTAAAAAAAGATCAGTTTTTTTTAATGTTATAAAATAAATAGCGCAGTAAGCTTGTTGTGAGTTTAAATTACAATATGTATGAGCTTCCCTTGTCACGTCTTTTTCATCGAATAATAATAAATTTTAAATATTGAAGTTGAAAATGGATTATTCACTTTTTGTTTACTTTCTAGCGTAAAACCAATATAAAATGAAATTACAATCAAAATTAAAAAGCTTTTTAATATATTATTTTTATATTATTAAAATTTCACATGTTTTTATATTTTCGTGAATAAACACTTTTTTTATCTTCTGTATATAAAATTATTTTACATATCACTTTCTTCCTCAATATAATCAGTTATCGAATAATACTTAAACAAATTACGATATTACTCATAAATGTCAAACAAAATCTCATGTCTGTGAAATTCATCTGTGAAAACTCACTTCCAAACTTTATACTTGTCGTATCGAATCATCATGGATGGAGAGATCGGTGTTTAAGGTGGCCCGGGGGGTTAATTCGTTCCTGCACCATCTAATCGCGTTACTCTCCGAGCTCGCAAATTTTCTTCTTCGGATATAATCGAGTGAACCAAACGCGTAAATTTATTAGCCGTGGCGTAAACTTAACAAAATTGCAATTAGGAAATCCGCGATGTTATCGATTCTCGTTAGACCGAAAAAAGTACGGTCGCGAAACCGACAGCTAGACTGACTGGACAAAATTGGAAAAGAAAATAGATTACTCGACGATTCGTGCATGTGCTATCGCACACATCGGGCGAAAAAAGATACAGCGCGAGATATTTCCTAATGTGAACTGTGCATCAGCCAACTACAAATTATTTATTTTCTTCCTGCTTTGATTATTCACAAATGTGGCATTTTATAGCTCCACTATATACGTGGAAAAATATATATTTTGTTACGGAAAATATAATTATTTAATACACATCGGCCAAGAGAATTTATATATCATGTGTGTGCGAGCGTAACCGATTGACCGAAAATAATATGTGTTACGTAAATAGATTAATAATTAATAGATTAAAGGTCATTTGCATACACGATCAAAGCAGGTCACGGAGTTTTTTCTCTTTTCTTTTTTTAAGAATCTCCATCTTTCAATCAAGAAACCTGATTTTAGGATTTCTGCTCTCCATGTGATTATTTATAATACATTTGATTATATTTAAAGATATAGAAAGACTTTAAATTACACAATATATATAAAATATTATTTCTATAATCTTTTTTCAATGATCAGATTCGTCTCAAACAACTGTTGCTCTAAAATCTCCCTAATAAATCTCCCTTATAACGAAATATCTCTCTAATTTAATTTGCCTAACACAAGTTCGAAAATCATTTATCTAACAATAAATAAAAATAGATAAAATAATTGATTAATTAATTAATTATCAATTAATTATTAAATTTTTTTGAATACAGACTAAATGATTGAGATCGAAAAGAAGTCGCTTATATCTTCGTCTTTAAGAATAAAGAAGAAAGAATAAACGTACTGTATATATTATTGTATATGTCTCTCTCTCTCTCTCTCTTTCTCTCTGTTCTCTAATATATATTTCATAAATTTTTATTTTCACTTATC
The DNA here is from genome assembly GCA_039654345.1 of Cataglyphis cursor. Lineage (NCBI taxonomy): Eukaryota > Metazoa > Arthropoda > Insecta > Hymenoptera > Formicidae > Cataglyphis > Cataglyphis cursor. The sequence continues at coordinate 8,678,939 of JBCEZX010000075.1, forward strand.
TCTAAAGTGAGAGCACACGATTCTTATATGTGATCCACAATTCTCTGTTCCCTCGATATGTAAGATGATTCGATAACAAAGATACAGACATGAATATATATACATCGAAAGATATCGGTATCCGATTCAAAGTCCAGCTGTAACTATGTGCATTATGCAGTATGCTACGAGGCAGTCGTAGAAGGGTCTCGCTAAGGTAATCCTCACGAAAAGAAATTGGCCTCAGTTACATAATTCAGCGGCTTAATGTTTTAGGGGGATAGAATGGAAAGAGGCGGGGAAGTACGGGCGCGTATATACTCCTAAATCGATTGATATTTTTGTATTTCTCAGCTGGATGCATCTCGCAGCGCACGGGAATATCACACAGATCGCCCCCCCCCCCCCCCGTGTGTGTGTGTGTGTCTCTATATGTGTCTCCGTATCTCTTCCCTCTGCTCTCTCACAATCGTGCTTTTTTTTTTTTTTTTTTCATCGCCTCGAGAGCTGCGCGTGTATCTATATACCGAATTCGAAGCACGGTAAATGCATTTATCAAGCCGCGCGAGCGTTACGCGAGTAGAAACGGGAGAGCGATGGGCGCGTGTTAACGCCACCCAATGGCGTCGCTAGATTTTTTGCACCCTTTTTATATGAATCGCACTCTTGATTCTTATTAACTCATGCAAATTAATATAAAAGATATAGAAACATATACTAAACACGCAGTATATTCACAGTATATA
>JBCEZX010000075.1:8702371-8735377 GCA_039654345.1 Cataglyphis cursor
TTCAATTGTATTCATAATTCATGAATAACGCGGCGCTTGTCACCCAAACGTCAATCACGCATATACATACGCATGTGAATATTTAAATTATCCGTATCATTCGCGGTAACGATTATTTTTATTGACCGCGACACAAAACGTCTGGAATATTAATAATCGTTCACTTTTCTCACAACATCTCTCGCAAATTATGATATATATATATATATATATATATAATTTGTACATTATATAGATTTCGTTATTTGTGTGTGTTATAAATCCAAGAAAACAGCTCATTTCATTTTTCTTTAAACAGAAATCTGTGAACTGAGATGTGACTAGACATCGGTGACGCATTGAAAAAAGGATATTGCATAATTCTATCAGTCCGCTCTGTAATTAAGAACACGCCTTTATATATACGCACCTAATCGATGCTTATCAAAGCAGAACGCAATTATCCTCCATTTCTGAGCGAATATTATATACATTATTATATATATAAAATTTTTATATTACAATTTTTGACTCTATTTTATTTCTAAAATACATTATTAAAATATTGTACGAAGGTATGAGATATCCTGTGTGTGTGTGTGTGTGAGTGTGTGTGTGTGTGTGTAGGGTAGGGTAGAATAATAATTATTTTCGATTATCGATCATTTTGGACATACTGCATTTTGTTAAATTATAGTTCAGTACAAAATGACGAATGGAAACACGAAATGGCCATTTGCCGCTGTTAACTGTTGATACAGACAGTTAAATATCAGCCACTATCTATTGATTATCATGACCATTGTGGCATACCTTGCCCATCTATTCATGTACCAATTGTTATGTCAAAAACGAAAAACCACAAATGTATTCTAATGTTATATATTAAATGTAGAATATGTAATCATTATAATTTCTGCCAACTGATGCACCCTAAAGGCATATTCTCAATAAATAATTATGCTTTTAAAAAGTTAACAGCTACATAATATTTATTTTATAGCTATATAATATTTAAAGCTATATAAATATTTTATTAGAACATCTTAAAATGCTTGCTTAAAAATTTAACTTGTTATTATCGCTTTGATTAGGCCGTTTTCACTTAGCCTGCTATATCTTATATGGTACGATTGCAAGCTTGCAAAACTGATTGTAATACATTAATTATCGTACTATATAAAATTATCTACATTCATGCAATATATCGAGTTTAATAATATTAAAAAAAAAAAAAAAAAAAGGAAGCTCCTCGAAAAAAAGACAGTGCTCGATAGAGTTCAACGACCCCTTGAGAAAGCGCCTATAAATTACGACTTGTAACGAGAGTCAGCGGGACTGACTGAGTCATCGATATATAGTAACTTTACGTACGCACGTACGTGTACTCGCCACTATTACAGTTTCATTCACAAAGATCGGCGCGTTCTTACGCGCTGACGCACCGCACACACGTATAAGCGCGCGCTCGCCATGCAAATATCCGTGAACGTATATAAAGTGGGGAAGAAAACTAGGCTTTTGACAAATAAGGCATTTTTCGATCGTTTGTGAATTTTTGTAATGACACGTAGAATGATAAAACAAAACATTGCCTGACAAATTTCTTCGTATACTTATAATATTTACTCTATTTTTAATAAATGCGTATTTTCAAAATAATAATGCAAAATTAAAAATATCTTTTAGAAAAAATTTTGTCTAAAAAAATCTTTTCTAATATAATTTTTGACATTAAATGTAATTTCAATGATAATGATAAATTTCGTGAATTTTATTTATTTATATATCATAACACAATAATTTTACAATATTAATAATACTTTTTAATATATTTTTGTTTGCCTCTTGATACTCTTAATGAGATAATACCAGTGAAATGATATTTTTAATCATTTTCATTATTGAAGATACGATATAGGTTGATATGCAACTTTACTTGCGCACACTGCCAAATTTAATTTCACTCCTGTGTTCAAAGGCTACTATCGTACGGTTAATTAACATGGCAAACATTTCGCGATACGTATGCACAAAGTGCGCGTACATTGCCGTTATGGCGTAAGCATAAACGTACACACACGAGCTCTCGCGTGCGAGAGAGACTGGAAGAAGAAAATGCATAACCCTTTATTTTATGCGCCACCAGCAGCTGCGCATGCACGTGTGTGCGTGCGTGTACACATACGTACGCGTGCACTCGCCGGTTCGAGTATTATTCACTGTTTTATATATAAACACAACGATATAGACACACCGATGCACGTATATACATACAATGTATGTTTATATATGACCTTCTCCATGTACATCGGTATCTAGGTCAATGTCTTCCCCGAGAGTGGCAATTTCGATCCACCATTTGACGTACCAACGTGATTTCTTTGCGTACTTTGCGTTCTCGTTATCAAGATACTTTGATTTTGATGCATTTTCGAAAGATCTATTTCTTTAATATATGTAAAAAAAATATATGTATACTCATCCCGTTTCTTTATGAAATTTTAGCGATAAATAATCTAAAATTAGCAAAAAGAAATGGAAAGCAGCGAGATAGTTTAATTTTATAAATAATTATAATAATTATAATAATTAAAATAATTAAAATGTTTCGGTTATACAATAGTAGCAAAAAACTGTCAAAATTAAAAAAAAATATATATTTCTTACGTTTATATTGTTTGAAAAATCAAACAAATAAATCCGAATTACTAAAAAGAATTAAAGTATTACAAAATAACATAGTTTTTAACGTCTTCGGAAAAATAAATAGTTGTAATTAATTTTTCCAAATTTATGACAAAAAATTTTGATCTGAATATTTCCTGAAAATACAAAAAAATTCAAATACAAAAAAAATCAAATACAAAAAAAAATTAAACCAAATAATTTCCAAAAAAAGAGAATTTTTCTACAATTTTTAGTAAAAATTTTTTAAACGAGTAAGTAGATCTAAATCAAGTTTTGCACAAATATTTATTAAAGTTTTATTAATATATATAAAAATTTTTATTTCTTTGGTAATGTTTCTTCCGTGTCAAATTTGTCAATAAATTCTACAAAATACGATTTTCCTTAAGAATCAATTCTAATTTTAAACTTAAATAATTTTCAAACCGTTAAGAAAATTGTGTTCAACTTTTGCACAAATACTCAAAAGAAATAGTAGAACAATCTACGAAATTTTCATACTTTTGTTAATGTTTTAACATATGACATGCATCCTTAATGAATAGCTTTTTATGCATGAATCACATTTCAAATTTAAATAATATAATAATATAATTAAAATTGGCAATGCGATTTAAATCAAACTAAAATTGCAAAAATAAATAATGATATAGAAAAATATACAATATTTCAGATAAATAAATAACGCCTTGAAATTGAAAATAATTTCGTGAGTCATAAATTTATTGGAACACATATTAATGTGTGTTAACCAATTTATGTGAAATCTATAAACATCCAGTAACAATTAAAAAATAATTAGATAATTCATAACAGACTGAATAATATTTAATATGCGGGAAAGAATATCGACATAATTTTTTTATATATACGAAATGGTAATATCAAATTGTGCAATAATATCAATTACGATTCTCGGTTGGTTATTATTCTTATAAGTTCCTGTGTAATACCGCAGCACATTTCCATGAAATACTCCGTTCATTTAATTATGCAATGACAATGCTTTTTTCTCTGTGCCGCAATTGACTGTCATTACCGATGTAGTTAAACAGTCATAATAATGCGCATGAATTTATTTTGCGAGAAACATCTCTAATGTAGCCTATCCAGACAGTAGTTACGTATCTCTTTTCTCTCTCAACGCATTAATGCAATAATAAATCATCAATATTTTCGGGATTTCGTTAAAAAGCTTTTCGTTGTTAGCCCGAATAGAATTATGCAAAAAATATTACGCGAGAGAATCTTCTTCATCTTGTATAATATTTTATTCTATATATGCTGCACAGGCAAATCGTGTTTTAGCAAAAATGTTATAATATTACTGTCATTGCTCCCGTTATCATTTCATTTCATCTCATCTTAATGTCGAAAAATGCACACATAGTTACCGTAATATTTAATTTAAATAAAAAAATGAATAAGAGCAACATAATAAAAAATATAACTTCTAAAATGAAACAAAAGGGAAAAAATATAGCGCGTTAAAGCAGTAAATTAAATTAAAATTAGATTTTAGTAGAAAAATGAATTACTATCTCGAAAAAAAAAAAATATCTTTTCGTTTATCAAACACGTTTACCATACATTTTGTTTAGCCATGAATAGATCCAACTTAATTCGCTTTTTGCTAGTGACGGTTTTTATCCGTGAAATTTATAACCATAGCTCTCTCTTTTTATCCCACAGGCACTTTGCATATAAAATCGTAACAATGCTCGGAAATGTAGTTCGCGCGCGTGGTAGCAATCACACGGAATAATATATGCATTGTATATGATACATCGAACAACGAGTGTTTAAGTTACTCACATTAATTAATGCGTGAATTAATTCCGCGAGCAACACCTTCGATACGTCATACAACCGCGACGAGCCGAGCGGAGAAATAGTTGGCGCAATCGAGCAATGGTTGCGATTGAGTAATGTGGGTGAAGGCTAATGGCCGACCTCAAAGTTTTAATCGACAATTTTTGCGAAACACCGCAACATGCCGTTTATATCTGTCGCAGTATATAATCGGCAGACGATTTTTCCTTGAGCAAGTCTATTTCAATGTAAGATTAACCTGTCCATGATAAAAAAATAATGAACTTTCAAAATCGTTGCATTCATCCATTCGATGTTTCTTTCATTTATGACAAAATAGATGCTACTCAATATGCAGAGAAAATAATTAATAATATTCAATGATAAAAGCAATCACAACATTAAATTTTTATCCTATCCTTATCTCATTAAAATAATCAAATGATCAATATTATAATAAAAACGTTACATTTTGAAGTAACAATTATTGTTATTCTAAAGTAAAGTTAATATCTTATGTGTGTCTGTGTACCGATGTGTCTCCATTCTTTGCTCTTATAAAAAATAAATAATTAAGAATACCGATCGAAATAAATCGAAATAAAATTTGATGGCGGTGAAAAACATTATCATGTTTAACTGAAGATCTTTACATCCCACGTTTTAAATTCAGGTGTAACAAGAAAGGCGGGTTTTCAGGAGAAAAAAACGCGTCTCTCTCTCTCTCTCTCTCTCAGTCCCTTGAATCTTGCGAGGTTTTGCACCTGCACGCATGTTCCAGTTTTCAGAGTCACACGGCCTAGATTTGATTCCGTTACGTTCGTTTCTGCAGTAATCCTTGCTCCGTTAAGTTCTTGCCGCGTTCGATTGGCGATTCATCGACGCTAACTATCGCACCCTCGATCGCAATCACAGAGACTTTTTGAAATAAAAGCTCTCGCACAAAGATTATAAAAAAATCAACTAACAAACAAAAGATCAATGCGAGCCGGTCATAGATAGAGATAATAGAAAACGTCAATAACAATAGATATATGATTGAAAATAATTTTTACCATAGAGTTTCAAAAATTGAATAGCTTTTATTTTTTAACACAGAGATGTGGAAATGGTTGAGAATTTAATTTTTCTGTATGTAAAAGCAGCACAGTGCAGTTAATGAACAATTAAATGCGTAACAGTTAATTTATATTATTATTTTATCGTACAACTCTTTCGATTATTTAATAAAATATATACGAGAAAGAAAATCGTTGCTCGCTTTTATATCTCCCTCTACCATTCATGCGTAGATTTAATTATTAATATTTAATTATCGTAAATCTTTAATTAAATTTATCGGATAATATTGGATGAACGTCTATAATCATTGTAATTTTTATACAATTAATGCCGATTTATTTAAACACCAGAGATAGGTCATTTTAATCTTACATTGACTCGCAGTCCTAATGTTTCGTTGTGGGATTATTTCGCAGAGAAACATTGCTAATATCGTATTGGGGCACAATAACAGCGCGGCGAGTCGCAGTTGGCTATTCAGTTAGAAAGCGGAAACCGGGCTCCCCCGTCGTGGCAAGACGAAACGAAATTGGCGGAAGTTACGCAGCGAAAACGCCTCAGCGCTGTCGGCCATAAATCAGCCCCTGCTTCTTCTCCTTTCCTCGTCCACTCTTCCCAACCGCGCGCACCTTTCGATCTCTCTCTCTTTCTCACTTATACATTTACTATATATCTCTTTCGATCTTTCTCTCTCTCTCTCTCTCTTTCTCTTTCTCATTCTCCGTAAACCCGTAGAAACGTATCCATTTATCCGACGGAACGATCGATCACCAGGCGATCGGGCGAGCAGAGAAAGAGGAACTAGTGCCAGCGCGAATCGCGAACCTTGATATGCGCCAATATTCTTAATATTCATAAACCAATACTGATGATTATTCAGCGGATGTAAATGTTGTTTGCGTTGTGCGCGGAAAAAAAAAAACGACGGCTTCCGACGTTAATAACTATATGCCGACAATTGCGAGTGCGAAGCAGGCGCGTGATATGTGCCGATGAAATAAAGACGAAGAGAATATTGCAGATAATACATAATAACAATGATTTTTATACGATTTATATATATATATATATATATATATATATATATATATATATACATGTCGCCACACAAGAGAAATAACACACGTAAATTTCTAAACAATTAAATATGTAAAAAGAAAAAATATATTTTTTCTCCTTGTATTGGGCATGAAGGATTACATGTATAAGAATGAATTATACGCACACAGTTAAAAAATGTGTGTTAAATTTAACAGATATCACACGTCCCAAACGATTGACACAAATTTTTGTGTTTATTTAATATAATATGGATATGTTAATATTTTAACACAAAATAAATGCAAACCTCAAAGTAATTTGAAATTTATTTGTAAGACCAATATATTTTTAATGATAAAATTAACTTGGAAAAATGTTATTGATAGTTTGTAGTCATTCTCATCCCTCGTAGAATAAAATCAACATTTTTATTATATTTACATATGAATTCTGCAACTAATAATACGAAATATATCTGTCGTGTAAAATTAAAAATAGATGTACATTTTATTATTTTTACACTTTTCTTCAGTTGTTTTAATAATTGAACATTTGAGTTCAATTAACACAATAGTAATATGTTAAATCAACACATAAATGTGTTAAATATTTAACACAAAAATTTTAACCGGCATATTTTTTAATAAAGAAATTTTTTAATACAGAAAAAAAAATTCAACAGTGCACGATTTTATAATAACATTCGTCACGTTTGCATCTTAAACTTGAAATCGCTCGAGAGTCGATCAAACATTGAAAGTGATCCTAACTCTTGATTCTAGCGGAAAATTTCAATCCAAGCTGACGATTTCAAAGCACTTGGATTATATCAAACGAATCCTGCGATGAAAATTTCAATCTCGAGGACGCTCACACGTATAAAATTCGATTCAAGATGGTTAAAGATGAATTTTGTGAATGTTTGCGCTCAATCGCTCGCAGTCAGGTAACCGATTGCGTCACCGCGTCTGAAATATGTTCGGCCGATTACGTGAGTGTATAACGCGGAATCCGTTTCTCTCTCTAGCCGGGAAGACAAAGGGAACCGCTTGCGCACGCTGATCTCTGGAACACGTGTTCAAGGCCTATCCCTTTAATAGCCCCCATAAAGATCGACGAGCCTCTGCGAGACTCGGATTCATTATCCCTCGCCCGATAAATCTCGGCTCTCGACGAGCGCGTCCCGTATAAACAAAAATGAAAGTCGCGGTAAAATTTTTTTTTATTAAAATGTATACACACAAAGCGGCGACGGGAAACGTTGTGTATGATGAAGTACAGTTCCGATTTTGAGCTACAGACGCGCGTTTCAGAAATCTTTTGAAACTTTCGCCATCTAATTAAGGACGAAAATTCGGTTTATTGTAATTTTGTCTCTGTTCGCAGATTTAATGACATCGAAAATTCCCGTACAAGCGTAAAGCGGAGAAGCAAATGTTTCAGCAATTCCATGGGAAAATATGACGGTCACGTGTTTCCATTAAAATTTGCAATTTTATCGTTTTAGTAGATAACCACTGCTGTGGGAGGAATGCAGATGTAAAAGTTATATTTATCAGAAGCATTATCTTCTTGCATATAATAGATATTGTAAAATAAAATATTTAAAAATATGAATAAACGTTATTTAATCCCTGCTACATATCATATTTTAATATAGAAGTAGCAAATAATTGCTATACAATATTGTATTGATTTTTATCAAATATTATTTTTCTCACACCAATCGAAAGAAGAGCAAAGGGATGCTGTTACTGTTCCAGATTGTATATTCGATTGCGAGAGAGCAAAATGTCGATCGCACTCACGTACATTAAAGTCACGCATTGTACGGAAAGTTCAGGCGTGAGTTTGACCAACTTCTTGATATTATATGTATGTAGCAGACGTAACTACTTCGAAAACAATGTTTAAGCATCGGATACTTATCGTACAAGATCCTCGTAAATAGAACGAATAGCCTGTTAACTCGATAATTGTCGATATAATCAACAATATTTGCTTGTAGCTTTTGCAAAAAAAAAAAAAAAATATGAAGAAAAGTGTCAGAGAGCATCAATAAATCTTACTCGATATATGAATCTCGATTGATTGAGAGAAAAAAAAAGTTTATAATATATTATTATATTATTGTAATGAATCATCTACTTCAAATGTACAAATATAATTTTGTTACATTCCCAGCATGCGTCTGTAACGTTGATCGCAGACAAGATATCAGGCTGTCACATACTTATGTGAAGTGTGATATTGAATGTGTCAGACATGGCTTATTCTTTTACTACCAACAAGATAGCAATTAATACGAAACGTGAAGTTGTTCTGGAAAAAAAAAAAAAGTATTTTTCTCGGAAACGCACGTAATAATATCCTTGAAAATACTTATGTCGTTAAAGACGTTTTTCCTAAAATAAAAAATGTACGCGCACTTAATAATTATAAAGCGCTCGTAATTATACTATGTACGCGCACGTGAACAGTCCAGAGCTTGGCTCGTTGCAGCCTCGTTTTTCCTAACGGTCGAGGCGACCGTCTCGTTTAATTAAGGAATGTGTTAACTGATAAGTACAGATGAGTGAGAGCTATTGCACATCAGCGCATGCGCGTCCATATTGCTTTTACGAGCAATGACGCGTGCTGCGTTGAAACGAAAATTACTGGAAATTGCAGGAAGATAAAAGAAAACTAAACAAATTTAATATCAAAAATTGATAAATTTATTGTAGAATTAATATATTATTTTCTATCCAATATTATTAATCAAAGATATATATATATATATAGAAGAAGTAAGAGAAACTAAAATTTAGGTTAGAAATGCAATTTTTTAACTTTGATATCTTTGCCAATTGGATGTAAAAGATAATTAGAAATAAGAATTAAAATCTTCTATGAGCAGGCGTAAAATACATTTTTAGCTTATTTTCAAGAAAAAATAAGAAATTGTTACCTAGATTTCTCTTAATTATATTCTTTAAAACCACAGATGTAAAAAAAAAAACGTCTTGTACTTTTTCTCGATTTGATCCTATCTGATATCAGATTAAAAATTTTGGAAGCTAAAAGAACTGAGTCATTTATGAGTAAGCGTGTTGCACAATGTAAAACTCTTTTCTTGGAATTCCATGTGTCAGTTGATAAGAATAGTCATCTACGCATGTAGAATATTCATGAATGTGTAAACGTGAACGCGAGTTCTACGATGTGATTGGCGATATCGGTCGATGTATGCAGCATCATTAATTTTGCATCGTCTTCAATTTCGCATATCATACTATAACATTGCTAATCTCTCTCTTCATAAATAATTGCGTAATGATAGATGCCTCAACATTAACGATCATCATTTGTCGTTACTTTTATTTTCTACGATATATCCGAGCAGTTGATGAACAGCCCTTGGAAAAGCACCCTACGATATTCGGCCTATTTTTACCGCACATAAGAGAGAAAGAGAGAAATGAGAGTTAATAACTCGGCGAAACATTTCCCCCTTTTTCGCGTCGCTTCTGAAACACCCCGTATATAATCGGCCCACTTTTACGCGACTGGATGGTGTGGGCGTTGATGCATCGCCGACGTTTATTTTACTTTTTTTCGCGTGCTTAACATGGCTACATTGCAACAATGTGCTCGATAAAATTCTGCGCCAGTCTGCGCTCCGCTTATCCGCGAGAGCAAGAATCTTCCGTGCGAGCAACGCGCAATTTTTCATGCGCACGTGCGAGGATGTGAGCCTTACGTCACGCACATATTACGCGGCGAGAAAAAAAGAAAATGTGCATGAATCGGTGTTATAATTTTTGCATCGTTCCTCTATCTACCTGCTACGAAGAACAGGTAGCGGCTTTGCCGCTTGGCTCTCTCAGTCGACAAACAACGCGTTTCAATGCTTTCAACACTTTCAATAATTTTTAACGGCGTGCATATTTCGGCTCTTCAATCTTTTGCGAATTATCGAGCAGAATTTTGAAAATCGAAGAATCTACTGAAAGGAGATTTCGTAAGCTATAATATGAGCCTTTGTTTTCAATGTTACGATACGGAAAATTTTGTGATTTTCATATAAAATGTTGCATTAAATGAGAACATATAAGTCGAGTAAGAGAGTATCGAGAAATTGAAAGATTTATATATTTATACAGGATGCCTACCTAAATCTTGTAAATAAATTCTGAAAATACCCTGAAAGATCTTCTCAAGTATTTTCACTCAAAAAAAATTTCAGGTAAAGAGAATATTTTAAAAACTTTTTCGGTTAATTTTTTAAAATAAGTTGTTTGTGTTTTCTAAAGTTTTTCATTTATATGAAGAAAAAATACAAGCTACTTAAGTTTTAAAGTTTTAGATTTAAAAATGTATTGAAAAGAAACCAAATAGCTTTCGTAAAATAAACATTTTTCACTTGCAAACATCCTCATTTCTTTAATACTAAAATATTATAATAAAGAATATTTATTGCATATTTAATATTTTGTTTAAGACATTTGACATATTGATAGAGAGAGATAGATAATACATATTCATAATATATTTTAAACTTTCACATAATTTATAGCTTGGTTTATTATCTATGATACAAGAGCAAAATTATCAGAAATTTTTTTTTTAATTTCCCGAATTCCAATAAAATTCCATGAAAATTCCCCGATTTTTCCAGATACAAAAGAAATCCCTGAGAATTCCAGGTTTTCCATATTTTTCCAGGTAGTAGATACCCTGTTATAATATTACACCTTGTTAGGCATCAATTCATTGAATTTGAAGTAGCCACGTAATATATAATGAGAAAAATCTTTCATTAAAATCCTACACGATTAATACATAAATGTATATGCTGAACTTTTCAAGAATATAATTGACGGCGTTTTAATTGTATGATGCAAAAGGGGACAAGAAAAATAAATTCTTAAACATTCTTCCGCCAGCGCTCAATGTTTTTTCCTTTTGGAACGCAAGATCAAAGATCGATCCTCGCAAGCATTTACATCCCACTCTTATCTCAACGCGAATTTAATAATGCCGTATCCGAGATATTATTTATTCTTCCGCGTTTACAAGAAATTCATTTATTATTAAATACACGCACATACATACGACACATAATGGACTTACTCCGAATGACTGACGCGTAATCGTAACCGCTTCCTTTCCGATTGCTCGTGGCTTTCTCTCTCGCTGAATCGACGATATCACTAGGGAACGCGATGTCGGTTTACCGGGAATAATTTTCAGCGCGACGACGATAACACGTCATTTTCGAGACTCGGATTCGGCTTGGCTCGGCAACGGCGGTGACGAATCGGTGCCGGCGGCACTAAGAGGAGCAGGAGGTGGAGGGCAACCGACATTTTCGAGACAAAAGTCGTTCAGCGAGCCGGGTTGGCCTTCGCCGAGTCAGGTAGCAGCTGGAAGGACTCGCACGCAGTGCGCCGTGCAACGCGGCCATATTACAAGCGCGTAAAGAGGACACATATGTGTGAAGATACGCATATATGCGTGTATATATATATCTCGTACAGCCCGATATAATTCGGATTTATCCGTCCGGCTGATACTTCCAACGCCGGTATCTCGACTTTCGTTGCGGCAGATCGATACCAGAAACCGGGGTGGGGCATTGTCGTGCTCCCCTTCCTCCTCCTCCTCCTCGCCCTGTCCTTTCTGCTGCCTCTCCCGTCCCGCCCGCTGCTGCTGGTTGACGGCCGCGACGAGGGTCCTGACGCCGTAGGATCGTTGATGCTTAAGGCGATTTTACACGGGGCGCTTTTAAAGAGAAGAGGAAGACTCGCGGACGTAAGGAAAACCGAGGGTCTGAAAGCGGTATTCAGTAAAGCCTATCTTTGACGTCACAGGCAAATGAATAATCTCTATGGGTAATACTGCTATCAATCCACTATAATTACTTCCAGTTTGCAAGATAATTTTCATAGATAAAATCATAGATGAAATCAATCGCCTTCAGATAATTTATCGCTGACAGTACACGTCTAAATAAAAACTCCTCCGTGTCGTGAACGATTCATCTGGTATGATCGTCATCATCGAGGAACGAGCCGTGTAAATTCGCCTTTACGTAGCTACATTTGCCTTCGTACATGTGTGCGGGTATGAATGCGTGGCCGGAGGCCGTGCGCGCGCCACGTGAACAAAAACAAGCGGCGCTCTCTTCAACGAACGAACGCGATCGAGGCGGAGAGCGGTTAACGTAAGGCTTCTACTAAACGTCGTTTCGAATGCGTCCTGGAAGGCTGGATTCTTCACGGTTCTCTCTCGACGTTCGTCCTTCATCTTCATCGCTAAATCGAGACTGGTCCCGAGAAAAAGGCATCCCGTCGACTTACGCTTACCATTTCTCGTTTTCTAGGAGCTTTTAAACGTAACTTTCGACGCCAGTTGATTAGAAATCTCAATACTTTTTTCCGAATGGATGATAGCGAGCACGACTGAACACATGGAAAATGTCAAAATTTAAGCTCGAGATGCTTGCAAACGCGCAAAACGCTCAATATTCGGTAGCGAAAATTCAATATTCTATTCCAATAAAATGTTATTAAAATCAAATATTACTCAAATTTTTTTTTTTCAATCATCGAAAACAAAAGCCACTTAGAGCAAAAGTTTATCCCAAACATTCTTATTTATTTAGAAAAATATATGACACATTAATATATAATTACGTAAATGAAAATATTACTATTTCAGATAAATCAACACAGAAAAAAATATATTAAAAAAGGGGTTGAAATATAATTTGTTAAATATCCATCGAGATACCACGTGCAACGAGAATTTATTTTCGACATATTTGGAGAATAAATTTGTTCATGAAATTTCATTGTCCTAATATGAGCAAATTATTGCGTTCTTTTCTACCTTTCATTCGCACGAACAAACTCTCTGCAAAACAATTAAAGCCGATAATGTAAAAATTTACATTGTAAAAATATTGCGATTTCATTCATACGCGTACGTATCTTCGCAATTAAAATCAATTGTAAATTATTCCTTGGACCTTTTTTTACACGCAGTTTATCGCGTACTATTTTTATGTAATATTTTTGATAATAAAGGTTCTGCTTACGCGTTAAGAATACGCACGGTAAGCAGAATCTTTATTATCAAAAATATTATACATGCGGATCTCTCATTAAATTACGCATCAATTACTGCTTGTAAAAAGTTCAGCGCGCGTATTCAGCGTATGTGTACTTAAATTTATATTAAGCCGATCAGAGATGAGTAAATGAAAATTGGAACAAGATTGCAAAACTGTATTTTGAAAAAAATTTAAATCGTTTACACTTAAATAATAAATATTCAGAAGATGTTTATTTAAATCCTATATATCCTATCTATATCTTATATATCCTATTCCTCTATATCCTATATATTCTAATCTGCTATATATTCTTTCGTTTGCATAAAAATCTATAATCCATTTTTTTCTGCAATCGGCTAAATGATCTTTAAAATAGTCAATTTAAGAAATTCTAAAATTAATTGACTGAAAGAGAGAGATGTGCAAACTCCATATATTTTACATGAAAAACAAGCTCTGTCGGCGCGGAATTTGATTTAACAGTCTGGATTAGCATGAAGCGACACAATTCTCATAACGATTAAGTCATTACGACATGGATAATTATATAATAATGGACAAAGTGTGCTTAAAGAATCCCAGAGACGCGGTGAATTTAATCAAACTTTTCGTTCTCGCTACCTCGAAACGCAATTAATATGAGTTAGCACTTTCTCCGACCCACCCCTGTTTTCAAGCGATGTGTCGCGGGTCACGCGAGCACGCGAAAGCCGGCATCACTACAATGCAAAAACGCGAAACCGTCACCACACTGTGCCGTGCACCGGAGTTTGCCACGCGATGCGCACAACGAAACGCGAAAATAAAATGTGAGGCTAACAATAAGGAAGAAATTGCATTTCGATCCGGATTGCGCTATATTCCGAAATAGCGAAGAGAAAAGATTGTCTTCATCATGTCATCATTGTTCACCAACGACAAAACGAAAGTTCAGATATAATAATAGAATAAATAAAGTAATTTTGTGTCTTTGATAGACAAAATGATGCGAGCATCGCATCTGGCGCAGTAACAGCGTGCTATATTTTCATTTTTTTTTTTTTTACATTCTTTAATTACATGTTTATAGTTAATTCTTGCAATACACAAATGCTAAGTAAGGTGTCTACTCAAATCTTGTAAAATAAATTTCTGATCTTTCAGATATTTTTATTCAAAATTCCAGATAAAGAGAGAATATTTTTAAAAATTTCTTTGTGCAATTTTTAAAATTAGATCTTATTGTATGTTTTTATAATATTTTTCATTCGTATAAAATAAAAACATAGGACCACTTCAATTTTAAGCAAAAAATTTGTAAATGTATTGAAAAAAATTAAAGAACTTTTGTAGATAAACATTTTTCACTTGCATAATATTTTGATATTTTGATATATTTATAATATATTTTAAACACACCTTATTTTTACAAATTAAATTATCGGCGGATTACCAATAAAATTTTTTAAGAAACTCCCTCAAAAATCCCAATAAAATTTCATGAGAATTCCTTGATTTTTTTTTTTTTTTTTTTAAGTACAAGAAAAATCCCTGAGAATTCCAAATTTTCCATATTTTTCCAGGAATTAATATCTAGAAATAATTATCTTGCTGATGATCTTTTACGACGCGTCAAAAATTGCTCGCTCATAATTTCATATTTCACGATAGCTGATTCCAAATAATTGTGTGTTGTGTTTCTCCTCCTCCTTACCCATCATACCAGAATACGAACGAGATGAACGATGACCGCTCGTAATATCGAAAACGCGACTGCGGCATCATCGCCTCGGGCGATTACGTGAAAGCACCAGCGGCAACTTTCGTGCCGCGTTTATGCCGTTTATGAGAGAAGTTCGTCGAACGCAGAATTACGCGCGCCGAGCGTTACGCGCCATTCCCCGCGTGTTTCCCTCGCGACGCGCGCACGCGAGGTATGCTGCGAACGGCCGTTAAATCATAACCGTAATGGGAGGGCGCATTGCATTATGGCCGAAATGCACTTCGGTAAGCGGTGGCGATTTTTATTCGCGTTTGACCGTTTTCGAGGCCGAAAACCGAGGCAGAGGCAGACGCCGGCCTCGTTCGCAGTTAACGGAATTCTCAGCATAGATCCGATATTTTTCTTCCTATTGCAATAGCAATATGATTCTGAATTTTCGGGAAAAGGCCTAATTAACGGAATTTTCGAAATTTTAAAATTTTAGAAACAAAAAAAATGATTCATCCGCAATGAGCATGAAGTTTCCTCGTATTTAAGCGAATATTTTGAATTTATTTCCTGATATATTATCGAATTATACCGTACGCACAGAAAGCAATATAAAAAAAAAGTCTAAATAAAATGAAAAAATATGGTACCTTTTAGCGTCTTTCGCATTTCCGTTCCTCGATCCGCGCACCTATTTGGGAACGACGCAGTCTCGTCGCGGGCTTCTGGGTTGCACCGGAGAGAAGGTCAAAGACCGCGGGGAGACGTTACGAGCCGTTCGAGGCTCAGCGCGACGTGCACCTCCAGGTGCATCGTGAGTATTCTCGTCGCGAAATTACCCGCGACAAGTCACAGCGCCCTCGTCCCGATTTTACGGCACGGTCGATCCTGCCTGATGAGCGTTTCGGGAAAAATCTTTTCACTCGCAAAAAAGTGGTCTTCCCGAAATACGCGGAAACGATTCGTTCAAAAAACCGGAAACAAAAGTGCGAAGATCTAAGCGAGGATGCAAGAATGTTATTCGATTATCGGCACTTTTAGTCTTTAGACTTTCTCGATGCTTTATGTACATAATGTAATTAAAAATATAAAGCATTCATGGCAATATTAATACGCCCCTCATTATAAATATAAGATGTTTATCTAAAAAGATTTCCCGAGAATTTCCTGATTTTCAGATAATTTGTTCAAAATTTTAGGTAAAATTAGAGAATTTTTTAGATGGAATTTCTTATAATAAATTTTTTTGGTACGTATTTTTCTAATGCTTCCTTTCACTCATACAAAGGCAAAATAAACCATTTAAATTTTAAATATTAAATTATTAAAAATGTCTTGAAAAAAACTGAATCACTTTTATAAGATAAGCATTTTTCATTTGCATATTTTCATTTTCTATCATTAATTGTAAAAATTATAATAAAAAAATATGTCCTCAATATTGTGTATTATTTGCTATGACATATAATCAAAGAGAAAGATATATATTTATAATATATTTGAAACATATAATTCACAATCATTTGCCAACAAAATGATCAAGAGAATTTTTGAAAAAATTCCCTGAGTTCAAATAAATTCCATGAGAATTCCTTGATATTTCAAGGTAAAAACAAAATTCCCGAGAATTCCAGAATTTTTCTAGATTTTTCCAGAAAGACATCCTATAAATCATAAAATCCATATCGCGCGAACTTCTTTTTAATTTCGACTTTTAACGAAACGCGAGATTTAAAAGCTATAAATAGACGTAGTATCTATATTTACACACGTAAAACATATTCGCGTGCAAATTATTAACAATATTAACAGGAATAAATTCGCGCGAAGAATTCTAGGGAATTTCGTTTTTACCTTGAAATATCAGGGAATTCTCATGGAATTTATTCGAACTCGGAGAAAACAAATCAAGCGCAACTTTTCTTCGCGGCAGAAGGGTTAAAAGCAAGATAAAAGCGAGTGATACTTACTAATGCGCGGTTAATTAAATTGGTGTAGTGTGCTTGGGCTGCTAAAGTGCAACAGGTTGTGTTAAGCTCTAATGTTCTTCAGCGCGAAACACATTTAAGGGAAGCGGGGGGGAGGGAATGATTTATGTTCCTAATTGACATAACTTGACATTATGTGATGCACTCTCGTTATTTGTACTAAACACATTTGTATTAATTTGTTGCGTTTGTCGACGCGATTAAAAATTATATATTGCGTGAGACGCAATAACGCATTCGCGAAACCATTTCGAATCGATTACCGTGTGGAAAATCATCGTATTGCGACCGAAAGTGGTGTGTCACATTGGTAATTAAGGCACCGAGTTGTACTTATATAAAAGGTAACGTATAATCTTTGTCGATTTCTTTCGACACGGTGTATACGGTAGGCGCGCGAAATTTCGTAATTCCCCGGTTTTTAAACAGATATCAAGCAAATGTACGATGCACTAGTAACATTAAGAACACACTGGGAGATTAAAGAGAGAGATAACGCGGAATTCGTTTTCACCAAAGTCCGAAACTTTCTTCACACTGGCAAACACAGTGTGTTTCTGATATGTTGAAATTATCATCACAACTCATCGTTAAAAAATTCATTAATAATTACGTTACACTCATTACACGTTCCTTTTAAATTAAACACTCGACTCGTGCAAAGAATAAGCCTTTGTCGCGTTCAATTTCGGAAACCAACTCTCGATTCATCAACATCTCAATCGTTTCCCGTTGCCCGCATTCGTAGTTCGCAAACACTTGGCTTAATTAATTCAGAGAGACTATCAACGATGCATCGTCGTTGATATTTCCGCGTTCTCGGGAAAGATCCGCTCCAGTTCATCCGTAGGAACGAACCGAAGAGACACCCCGTATACATCGAGAGCCCGGGCACTGCCGGTTTACTCGACGCGGTTAGCGCACGTACCGGTTGGCAGCAGCCGGCAAAGAACGGGCAGAACGGCCCGTGGCGCAGTCGTATAAAGATTCCTCCGACTGAAAACGAACCGGCACGACGCGACGGACAGTGCGGTGCGGCTCGACGCGACGCGGTTAATCGTGTGCGCCGCGTATCCGTTTACGCTTCGTGCGTGTCGTGTCGTGTCGTGTCGCCTCGCGTCCTGTCTCCCGCTCCTCTTTTCCGTTTCTTTTTTTTTTTTTTCACCCCACACACGGTTCTCTCCTCGTGCCCTTCGTTCTTCCTCCCCGCCCTCCGTCTCACCGCCTTTCGTCTCCTCGCGCCCGATGCCGATGCACGTTGGCGCGAGCATATACGGGGTGTCCCCGAATTACGAAGGATTTCCACATTATGAGCTACGAACGCCGAGAGAACGATTGGTGACCATGATCATGAAGTAGAGGAATGACCGATGACAAATTGAACTTTGACATACTGAATTTCGGAAATGATGGATGACACGAGAATTCTTCGTGTTATGAATAACATTATCTTACCTGCGAGAATTGACTTTACGCGAAACAAATAGAAACACGTGTGCTCGATCAAGAGTGGATCCTAACATGATGCCCGGGCGATTAAATCTCTTATAAAGGATCTCCAAATCCCTCAAAGAGATGGACAAAGGCGAAGAGAACACTGGTCGAGACACTTTACGGACTCGCACATACACACACACGCAAGAGACACTCGCGCACCAAAGATAGAAAAAAAGAATATACGCAGACACGCACGCGTGGAGAGCGATATCTTTCGAGCCAAGCCCAGCGTCCAAGGTGCGTCACGCACGGAAATATGCGTGCTTTTCGTCTCACCAAAGTATCGGTGTGCTGCTATATGCACGCCGCGTTGCAGCCAACTTCACTCGATCGGACTCCGACACGAACTCGGAATTAAGGGACACACCGCACTAAAGCCTCTCTCTAAGGGCGCGCACGCGGGAGAAAAAGGGTCTCGTGGGGAGGAGGAGAGATGGTAGAGAAAGGAGAGGGGGGGGAGAGGAGGGGACACACGTTAGAACGCTCGACGTGTGTGCCGTGGTGAACTGGCGGACCTGCGGATTATTTCGTGAGCGAGAAGTTCGATCGAGCCTACCACCGTCTTCCCCCACTTTCCCCCCTCCCTCCGCCTCTTATCCCTTTCCCCTTCCCCCTCCATCATTCCCCGCTCCACACTTCGAACTTTATGATGTACACACTACGGAATGTAACCGCTAAATCTTCGGGCCAACGATGCCGTAAAAAGAGGTATTAAGTCTACTCCTTTGTCGTATCGTTGCCCTCTCTTTTTTTTCAAATGACCACGCTTTTAATAGCTGCAATGTGGCGGTATGACGCGTTGAGGTTCTTTCATATGGATTAGGAAAATTAGCGGTGAAAGTGGGAGAGACATCGTTCTCGAGAGAATCATTCGATTAATATAAGTCTATTTCTAAAATTTGGATATCGTCATTCTTTCGAATTTTAACTTTATTATAGAGTGGGAAATGTTTATAAAAATTCAAATGCTTTAAATCTCTATATTATAATAAGCATAATAAAGAGCGATCAATTGTCAATTGTTCTTTGTTAGAAAAATTATTTAATAATAATAAGTATAAAAGAATATTTTAGAGTTTTTGACATAATTTTGACATACATCGCGAAATAATAATTATTAATTAATGAAAAAGAGTCATGAATCATCTCTCTTGGATTACTTTATTCTAGCCATCATATTGATCTTTTCGTCGAAACTTATTTGCAATATCTGATACTGTTTACATTGTAAACATGAAAAAAGAAAACAAATAAGCCTAAGAATTCTTCCTATTAACTTATCTATATATTAATATAATAAGTAATTATATTAATATATACTTAATTTTCTTAACTCTTACGCTATAGCTTCAATTCTGTATAAAATATGTAATATAAACAAATGAAAAGTGAAGAATAGATAGAAAGTGTGCTACCACGATCGTGCCGAGAAGGCATACCTAAAAAATAAGGAACAAGGAATGAGGAATGCAAATATTCTGAAGTTGTTCAATCGCGAAACGTGTTCCGTGAACGAGGTATTAACGATAAAACGAGCTGCCTCTTCCGCTGTCGGCCTTTTCCACGACGATGAGAACGTCGATGATCTCGATCTACAGATTCAACGCATCGCTGAAACTACGAGGCGGGAGAAAGAGAAACGCACGTGGGAGACAAAGGGGACACGAGAACGAAATGCATTAGCGAGTAACAGCCGTGACGCAAACAATTTTATTAAAAGTTAATATTTTAATAAAATATTTAATAAAAAATGAGAAAAATATTTTATTAAAATTTAATATTTTAATAAAATATTTTTCTCATTTTTTATATTTTATATATTTCTAGGATAGCTTAACTCAATATCGATCTCAATGATCAATATCGATTATCAATTTAATCGTTTATAAAGATTATTTTGTTTCATCAATTACTTTCGGTTATTCGAACTTTAATAAAAATTTGAAAGAATTCAGAGTGTGTTGTCTGTACATAAAAGATAAGACACTTAATAATAATTTTACTTACTGAAAAGAGCTTATATTGATTCGGATATGGCGGACTACTGGCCAGACCTCTGACTCGACTGTCTCCAGAACTGCAGCCGACGCGCGTTGCAACCGGCGGAGAATACGAATTAGCGCGAGGGGTCGCGAGAGAGAAGGGGAGGAGGCAGAAGATCGATTCGGCTCCGTCGGGGCACGTTTATTTGACGCTTCGTCCCCGTGATCCCCGCCGCCGCGGATTTATTATCCAGGCTTGACGCGCGCGCGATATCCTTCCAAAAAGATCCACTCTTCAGACTTGTCCGATTATCTTTCGCTTACTAATGATGAAAGCGCCAATTAAGATTGACCCTCGTATAAAAAGTGTCATTCTAATACATTCCAGAAAATTTTTCGGTTGAGTATCATTTTTATATTGCTGTATTTCTATATGAATTGATAAATCTTTCCCGCTCGCGTCAATGGAAATTATATCCGCTGCAAAATGTTATATATATATATATATATATATATATATATATATATATATTTATATCTTTATAAGCTCGTTTCAAAATAGATTAAAAATCAGAGCATATCATTCATTTCTGTAAAGTCTCCTTAAATATATCAATTCAAGGATTGGAAATGGGTTAATAAGAGCCAAAGTGCAGTGGAAGAGTCAACGTACCAAAAATTGATTAAAAATCTTCTTTAATAATTTTGAACGTTTTAGTCCTTCCTTTGGATTATAATAAAAAACATTTCAGATGATAAAAAAATAATAAAGAAAGGCAAGGAGGCTTACCAAAAGTATTAGTTCTAAATAAGGCGGAGAGTCGAAATCGAGAAACTGCAAATATCCGAGTGTCAGAGATATACAACACGCACTGATGTTAAATAATAATAAAAATTGCATAGATAATCATAACTTCACAATACATATGTATTTTATTTTTATGTCTTCAAGTTGTTTCCTTTCAGTTTTAAAGAATGTCTGGAACTGATAGGAGACTCATTGCAAAACAAGAGTTAAGGTTGAAGGTCAGAATATATGAATTTTTGTCAGTTATCTTGCTGAAGATGGTCCAAAGGAAGGATCGAAAGATTCAAGATCATTAAACAAGATTTTTAATCAAATTTTGGTGTGGCGATCCATTGCACTTGGCTCTTATTAACTCATTTCTTACTCTTGAATTGTCATACTTTCATATAAGAGCCTTTCTGTTTTGTTATCTCTTCAAATACGAAAATAAATAATACGATCTTTTTTCTATCATTAGTAATTATATCTCTACGCGACAACATCCGCTTGGTCGTGTCACGATATACGAGTGATTTTAAAATCGTATTCCAGACACCGTTAATTACAGACTCGGTTCATCTGGGTCCATGTTTTGCGTGTCGTCGCGCGATTACACCGCATGGTTTTTCTATAATTATGAGTTGTTTAAATATTCATGAATCTCGTTACAATGAATGTACTTATGATAGCGAGAAAGTAGAATGCTGATTTTAACGGCTTATGCATTTTTGCGCGTCATACAGATGCACATTTATATTATTGTCATACACGAGTAGTTGATCAGTGATGTTATAATTTAAAGTTTCAATATTACAAATATTGATTAGCCTCATTATTATATTATGAATTACTATGTGATGAAATCAAAATGTTATCAAATCGTTGTTTATGTCTTTACGAAGATGTAACAATAGTAATACGTATTAATATATTATATAAAAATCAACTACACTGTTTTCATTTCGTTAATAAAATAAATGTTGACAAATCGTCACAAGAGAGAAAGGGAAAGAGTAGTAATTGATATTATTTTACATATTTCGGATAAAAATTTAAAAGAGAGATGCGATACCCCAACATATTATAATTGCACAATTCTCGTTTTTTAATAATTAAAATATCTTATTTAAATGTCGTTAGTACTATATCGGGATATCAGTCGGCTGTATTAGGGAACAATTGGAATGAGCGCAAACAATTGAGTTCGTCCGCTCTCTCAATCACCGTTCACGCTACAATGAATCGATTCAGAATTCATTTTCTCTCTCTCTCTTTCTTTCTCCTCCTTCTCCTCTCCTCTCTGCTCTCTCTCTCTCTCTCTCTCTCTCTCTCTCCCTCTCTCTCTCTCTATCGCGCTCACGTAATATAAGTGTACCTTAAAAGGCCGACATCCGAGGCCGATTGCGCGTACTCATGACAGGTGCGCGATATAGAGAGAAAGAAGAGGAGGGGGGGGGGAGGGAGGGGCAACGGATTAATTAATGGACAGAACAACCGTAATTAAGCTTAATTAGCTCGGCTGTTAGTCACTGCGTTTAAGCAGTATATCTGGGATATCTCGGTCGATACGGCCGCGCCGCATCGGGAGTTATCGTTATCGTCGATGAGCGAAGCGAAGCAGTGACAAAAATTCGCCCGAATCAGTTGCGCGTTTCGGAATTTTATTAAGTTACGCGATCGTTGCGCTCATCTTCTCTTTCCGCGCAACGATATTCCGTTCGTCTCCCCAACAAAGAATTTTTTTTTTATATATTCTTTATTTATTTGCATATGTCTTACAGATTCGCGGAAACAGGAAATATAGACGGACGACGAGTGTTTCTATGATATAAAAATACGCGCTATACAATAATTGATGTGTAATTCATAAATAAATTAAACTATGAGAGAGAGAGAGAGAGAGAGAGAGAGAGAGAGAGAGAGAGAGAGAGAGAGAAATAAGCATTGATTTATATATAAGACATTTTTTTTATGCTTGCATGTTTTATTATTTTTATCAATTTTGAAAAATTTTATCTCTCTCTCTACGATTAAGTAATTTATATCATTAAAGAAAAGTGTGTCACTCACACACTCATTTATTTTTATAGATATTTCACCAATAATTCACCAATTAGTTGTTTTTATACATATAATTGCCCTAAAGTTACCAATTTTATACACCAATTTTATACCAATTTTATATATACACTTTTATATATGATATATATTGTATACATATACATATATATATATATATATATATATATATATATATATATATGTATATGTATATACACACACATACACACACAAGATATAAATACTTCTCTAATTTTAGTTGTCTATGTAACCGATAAAAACTATTCCCATAAATAACAAATTGTAGATAATATCTTTTGTAATAAATCATCCTAACGATTTTATTAAAACACTAATCATATCGCGATACGATATTGCAAAGTAAGATTACATAGAGGTACGAAACAATTATAGACTATAGAGCACAACGCATCCAGTAATATATGTTAAACTCGAAAGCTTGTTTCCGGCAATAGGCGTTCCACAGAGTAGCCAAGATTAACCACTTGTAAGAAGGAAACGCATAAATATTTAATACGAATAAGAGCTATTAATTGCTCGACCGCCTAATTTCCCTCCATATCCTTTTATTGTTCATTTTAACCTCGATACAATCAAGCCGATGAATCTTGATGTCATCTATCAATTATCTTAAAAGCTATAAATATAAATTCATTCTAATTTGATACTAATATATACGCAGAAAGAGGCATTAGAGGATTATCTCAATTAAAAGATTATCATCAATTTTGTCAAAACGCTATTGACACTTTTACATTAATTGATTGTACTTGCTGTTTAAAGGAGAGAAGGATGATCGACAATTCTGAATTTTCCCGCATATTCTATCGCATAAAAAAAAAAAAAAAGTTACGTTGTAAAATCATATATTAAGCGAATGATCAACTGGTTTGGAATTCGGCATTCGCTCTTACTCAACGTTGACCGACGTAAACTACTTCGTTCTTCTTCCCAAAATAATTTGCAGCCGTCTCGCGCGAAAGCAAAGTCACCTTTCCGTTCTTACATAATTACCGTCGTATTTAAATGATTAAATCGCAAATCGAGGACTCGGATCTCTCTCGAATATGGTGAGCATTAATGTTTTATTTAGAGAAAATGGAAGTTTATCTTCGCTTCAAAATTATATGCGCCAGCGATATCGATTCGGTTTTTTAACTAATTGTATAGTTAATTACGCTCGCTGTCCTCTTTGTATCAACTTTAATGAGATTTTAATGAAACATTTTCAATTAAATCGAACTATTTACAAAATCGAGTGTATCCTCCATTCGCGAAACAGTATAATTGCAAACAATAATGATTTCCCCTATCAATTTTCCCCTGTCAAAGGGAGCAATGAGTGTGTGATGTATTCTAAAAGTAGGATCATTTTGCGACACGAATCGCGAGTTTTTCCACCGTATTTTCTCGCTTTATTCGCGGGACGCGAGTGTATATTATCGAGAAATCCCCTTCTTTCTTAAGCGGTCGACGACCGCGGGCGTTCTCGCGCGTCGTAGCTTCGTTTCGTCGTCGTAAATAAAATGGACGCGGGGACCGGTGTGGCGATCGTACAGTACCTTGAATAAGTCAGAAGGGCTCGTTCGCGCGCGCGTTCGATCGATACCTCCGCGGGCTCGAAAGCCCGAAACCATCGTCGACGCGCGTCGCGTCGCGTCGCGTCGTATCATCCGTTCGTTCGGCGAAAATGTCCGTCTCTTCGAATGGACAGACGCAGATGGATCCGGTCTTAAAAGCACGAAACGCTCCTCTCTTGGAAGCCACTCAGTGTGATTTCTCTGGGTGAAACCAGTTTCGCGCAGGCTGGGCGCGCGATGCGCGATTGCCGTCTCCCTCGAATTCCGTCGCGTCGGAGTCTCGGAGGTCCGAAGAGGAAAAAAAAAAAAAAAAAAAAAAAAAAAAAAAGAAACGTTTTTGGCAGGCGAACGAGCGGTCAGCCTCGTCCCAAATATCAGGCGGCGTAGAGTGGAGTGGAGCGGAGCAGAGGAGCGGAGCGGCGGGTCGATAACGCGAGACGCGTTCTCTGCTCCCGTTCCTTGTTGCCAATGCAATCGTTCGTTCGTTCGTTCGTTCGTTCGTTCGTTGCGCGGGATTTAATACAGGGAACGTACAGATTGCTCCCGGTTGCCATCGGGAAACATCTCAACGCTCGCGCGAATGATGATGAAGTTGTCAAAGCGCTAAATAGCGATAGAAATTAATTTGCGTGCGCTGACGAATTAAACAGCGGAGCCAAAAATTTGTACGCTACAATTCTCACTCATGCTAGTTCCATTTTAGAGTAATATTATGTAATACAATATTTATTGAGCTGCAAGTAACATTTGTGATATAATCTTAGATACACAGTTTCTCAATGAGTGCGAAAAATTTTTGATGATTCTTTGTCGAAAATTAAGGAGAGTCTTTTATATAAACATATACTTTTATATTCCTCCCTGAGGAGTTACACTCCTCCAAAAGGGTAGATAAAAATTAAATTTTTTTTTAAATTTTGGACAAGTTAGTAAAATGAAATTGGTGAACATTTTTTATTGATAGAAAGGATATTTTCTTATTAATATTTTTTAAATCGTTCTTCGTTATAAGAGGATGGAACTAATTGTTCGTACTTTTTTTTCGAAATATCCTGTATACATATATGTATAGTAGCTTTTAAGGACGAAATTGTTAAATATTGTATGAATAAATTATTTTTTGACTAAATACTTCATCACCCTAAAAAAAAAAAAAAAAAAAATGAAAAAGTCAACAGACGTAATGATTTATTGACACTTCAATTGAATAATAAATCAATGGAAGCACGATAATTCATAAATCTACCTTAAACATCACGTTATTTATGTCACAAGTACATAATTACGATATAGTATAGCAGTGCTACTGCGACACACAGTTATATTATAATAAATTCAGTTACAACCGGTTTTACTGCTACAAGTAAAGTGACACACATTTACTTGTTGATAGAGTAAATTACTTGTCGGTTAAGTGCAATTTAATTATAATGCAAATCATATTTCAAACATCGAATACGAGCGAATATGCAAAAACGATCGATTACCCCTTTCATTAATACACGCATTGCTTCATCAAGTTTATCCGTATTGAATTTGAGATCAAAATTCGCGGAGAAAAAATTGATGGACGGTATATTCACGCGCGAGAATTCAATTTAATTCGCATTAACTTCTCAGAACTGACTTATAAAAAGTGCAAATAATTTTATTTTATCTCAATAATATCATTAACATAGTCTTCAAATTTTGTGTGTGTAAATATCTTTACGTTCAAGGTATTGTTAAATTTATTATACATATATCAAATACGTTACTTAATGTCGTTTTCCTGTTACGAGTCTCACACACACGCGGAACATATAATATTAAACCTCACCGAAATTCGATTGCGAAGATCTTGAAGCATATAGTTAGAAGACCGCTAATGAGAGGCAGGAAACTCGTAACAAGAAAGTAAGCGAATGCGGTAAGAAAACAAGTTAGGAATATACGTACGGTCTGACGGGGGCTTTACGTGAGGCGTCGCTGATTACGAGCACGATCGAGTCCCGGCATATCTGGCAGCTCGCAGCGCATCTCGTAATCGCGATGCACCGCCACTTTTTGCAGCGCATCTAACGCGCAAGCAGAGCGACCGACGGTGCGATTTCGCGCGCATGCAAGAACGTACGTGCCGCATTTACGGCCATTATGCACATACAGGGTGTCCCGTAACATATTCCTCGAATAAGAAGGTTAATAAGAATATCAATATAAAGCTATATCAATTATATTAATCAGTTATGAAAGTGTATTATCAGTTATGAAATTATATTAATCAGTTATTGAAAATGAATGACCACGAGACAATAAGAAAATTTTATTTTCTTATTGTCTAAAAAGCGTCTACACTTTTTTTTTCTTCGATGAAACATTAATGCAAAATTCATTTACAAACATAAAAAAAATTAGGGCAAATATGAATTTCTATCGACTTCAATGTCAGATGATCCATTAAGGCTGTATAATAGTAGCAAAAAACTGTCAAAATTAAAAGAAAAACTTATTTCTTATGTTTATGTTGTTTTAAAAATCAAAAATAAATCAAAAATAAATCCGGATTAGAAAAAGAATTAAAGTATCACAAAATACTATGATTTTTAATGTGTCCATAAAAAAAAATTATAATTAATAAAACTTTGATTGTGAATATCCCCTGAAATCAACTGCAAGAGAAAAAAAAAAAGAAGAGAGAAAGATAATATTTTTTTTACAATTTTTAATAAATCATTTTTAAACGAGTAAAGGGATTTAAACCTTTTGTACAAATATTTATTAGAGTTTTCTTAATACATGTAACAATTTTTATTTTATTGGCAATGTTCTTTCCTTATCAAATTCATCAAT
This sequence comes from Cataglyphis cursor, assembly GCA_039654345.1. NCBI lineage: Eukaryota > Metazoa > Arthropoda > Insecta > Hymenoptera > Formicidae > Cataglyphis > Cataglyphis cursor. Next base: position 8,730,494 of record JBCEZX010000075.1, read on the forward strand.
AACACGATTTTCCATAAGAATCAATATCAACTTTAAACATAAATAATTTCCAAACGAGAATTGTATTGAATAGGTTTTGCACAGATACTCAGAAGAAATAGTGAAACAGTCTACGAAATTTTCATTTCATGCTTTTGTCAATGTTTTGACATATGACACATACATCCTTTTTATTGGATACGTTGCGAAATAATCTATAGATACGCCGGTTTTTTCGGCACGGCCTCCATAGAATCTTCCATACGGAAGAAAAGCACATACATTCTCGCAAGACTTTACGTCACTCGCGGTATATTACGCCGAAACACACACGGACCAAACCGACCGCATAAAAGTTTCGCACCGCTGCTCGTCACCTTATTCCGCGTACCCGACAACGCTCATCTACGGACGTCACATTCAATTCTGATAATATGGGAATGGTGCACTTACATCCAATGCGAATAAAACGCGCGTAGCTTCTACATTGCGCGATACCAAATAATGTTCAAAAAGATAATTTTTAGAACGGCAAAAGTACATAAACTTAAATTTGTTATACGTTTCTGTTTCACTTTTCTGAATAATTTATTGTATAATGCATCTTTGAGGAAATGATATGTCAATTTGTTTAATGTTCATGTTGAACTTGCATCGATTCTAAAATTCTTAAAAAAAGCATAACTTCATAAAATCTTGCAAATTTTCTTATATTTGAAAAATTATAATATATATGGATATTTTTATCTTTTAAATGTTAGTCTTTTTTTTAATCGATAAAAATAATTTTCAATCTACAATAGTAAAATTCTTAGTTTCAATTCTGCAGTGACAATTTCTTAAAAAAAGGATTTAAGAAATAAAAATTAGAACTCTAACTTTCTCCGAAGAAAAAAAAAATTATACTACAATGTTAATTTTCACAAAAATTTAAAACGTAGACAAGATGATATCTTGGTTGTGTTTAAATTGTTGTATTAAAAAATTGTAAAATTTAATCCGAATTAGTTATGAAATACTCGAATAAGGAAAAGTGTTATGATTGTTATCGTGAAAATGTTTAATCGGATAATATTTTGTACTACGCTTTAAATTGCTATCTATATCGAGGATTGTATCAAGTATATATGCGTCATTGTGACGTTATTTTGTATGAACTAGCAGTGCATCTGGCATCTATACCGATGTACGATCGAATTTCAGACTGCGTTCGTAGGGGAAATGTTCACGCATGTCGATTTCGTACAAAAGGACACCGTAAGAAATCATGATCTAGTATCACAATGTACCATATATACATATGTATATACACTAGAAAGTTTCGCATCTAGTAAAATTATTAGCTTTTAAGATGGAATAACGATATTTATTTCTTATCTTTTTACGTGACTCTCATCTGTAGATTAATTAATTTTTTAAGCATCATGATTTATGCGTTAATTTTATAAATTATGTAATACAAAATTATTTTATAAATAATTACATCCATAAGGATGGATTTATCTTGTCAAGATAGATTTCGGAAATTAACGCGTTTACTATTAATTACTTCGCAATGTAATATGGTTGGAATAATTAATTTCATTTATTATTTTAGTGAATTTTTAAACAATTAAAAAAAAACATTAAATTGAAATATATTATATTTTATATAAAATAGGTTAAATATTTTGAAACAATTGATCAAATATATTTTCTTGGCAACAAGTGTGTTAATTAAAATACGAAAACGATATATATATTATTATATCTCTCTATACGAAGGCATATCGTCTCTTTAATCTATCATCATTTTCATTCTATCATTTTATATATTTACGCATATCAAGTAAAATTCATATCGAGCGAAATTTGATTTTACTGTTGCAATTGATACTTATAGGGCGGACACATACAATTCACAAGGACTTGTCTTGTCAAGAGATGTTCGCGAGGCGTAACGAAAAGTCGTCGGAGCGAGTCGCCCTGTCTTCTTGAAAAAAAAAAAAAGAAGAAAGGAAAAGATGGAGATCCGCCACTTCCGTCCAATCGTATCGTTAAGAACTCTTGCGTTCGCGGATGTGCGGACGGTGAAACTTCTTGTTACTCAATCAGTATGCAAAGAGCGTTTAACGAAGAAGCGCGCTGATTTTCGCGTCACGCCGGACAGACACTTCTCGATTACGGAAACCGATTTGTGTTGCGAAATTCGATGACGCATGTGAGTTTCGATAACGAAATTTCGAATAAATTATTCTCATTAAAAGCGACTTGATCCTTTCGTAATCGAAACATTCGATGAAGCTGATATATTCTCGTCTTGACGATTACGATGCGCCATCAGCGTGGCTAGATGGACTCGCATAATTAATTTGCCGCGTCGTATTATATCATTACTTCTATTATTAACTCTTATTATAAAAAAAAAAAAAAAAACAATGGGAGGAAAATGAAGATGGAGTCGAAGAAACCGTTTATTAATCGCAAGTTGTGTCGCATTTTGGATTTTATCGTCGTAATTACAGATCCGAGTCCTTCGACCGGTATTTACCGCGCTTTTTAGGACCGGTAGTAAACGAGTAAATAAAACTTTTACGACCATATCTGACGGCACCTGCAGACTCGCGGTAGCGAGAAGCCAAAGATCGTGCGTGCGTGAGTGCGTGCGTGCGTGCGCGCGCGCGCCGCGCGCATACGCACGATGACGTTTATATGCCCCGTGTACATATCTCGCGCATTGCGAACGAATCGAATTGCGTAAAACTCGATTCCGTTACCTACCTACTCCTCTCTCTTTCTGATTCGTTCCCTCTCCCATTCTGTACACGTATCCCTCCCTCTTTTCGCGAATACGCGGCAAATACGCATAAACGTACGCACGCATAGAAGCAGGAAAATCCAATTTGACCACAAATTGTAAATTCATTCTGTATAATTAGGTTGTATATGATCTGCTTCATTTTCATATTGTAATTGAGTGCCTCTCTATCTGACGATTTTAGATTATCGAGATCCAGTATGCTACCAAGAACGTACGGATATTATTTTCTATGTTAAGGGAAACCGGGACTAGTTGCTCATATAGGTAGACTTATCAATAATTTTGCATGGATGCGCGCCCGATTGTGCCAAAATTCACTATAGCAAGCATCTCTTCATCTTTAATTACGCTAGATGCGACACATGATCGCATGTAGCTGTGTGATAGAAGTATATTGAAAAATTAACTATGCAGTAAATATTTTTTTTAAAAAAATTTTTTGTTTTCACGTTTTATATATCTACAAAAGAATTTTAAAAAGATCATTTTTGTTTAGCTCCATAAATATTTAAAAGTTAAATAAAGGATTGAAATAAAAAATAGCCGTTCAGGGCTTGTTGACTAATTACTAATTTGAGATATTACGAGTAGGTATAATGAATAAACTTATTTATTATAAAGAAGAATGTAATATTACTATTTAAAAAGATTATTTTTTAATTATAAACACGATTTTATTTTTCATTTGTTAAAGAATTTGTTTAGTTCATTCATATAATTGACATTTAATTTTAAAATATGACATATCATCAGAGATAATTATTACTTTATAATAAAACAATTTCCTTAATATTATACTGCTTTATTATCATTATGTAAGCTGCAAATAACATATTCCCAATTGATTGCATTCCAATTGTCAACCTGCTCCATACTGTAAGTCAGCCAATCCTGATCGTGGGATATAAGGTATGAGAAAAATATTCAAATATATTAATTAGCATCAAATTAAGTTAACTTTAAGAATTTAATTAAATAGCCAAATATACATTTTACCGAAGATAATAATCGCTACAATAATATTTTTTTTTTTATATATTTTATTAAAGATAAAATACTGAAAAACTGGCCTACCCGCCCCTACACAAATATAGAAATATTCCAAATACGATTCCAGCCAAATTATACCTACTTACTGGGAAATAATATGTAAAATATTAGTGTAATTTTCATATATATATTTTTTTCAATCCGCAGACTCAACGTTGAAAAAAAAATGGTGTAATAAGTCTTTCGTCCGCGTCGGTTATTTATCAAAATGATTACATCGAAATGATCATCGATTAGGTACACAGTTTGCGCTGAACTTGATCTAATTTGCGTAAGATATCAATGCGTGTGCGCACAACAGGTTTTGATATCAGTGAATGCGATTGCGTGTATCGGATAGTTTGACAACCGCTGTAAGTTCATTATCCTCCTGTCATCGTCGATCTGACCGAGATAACGAAATTGTATCGGGGAACATGGCAGTCGATCCTAATGATCGATTACGCGCGATTAACGGTGCGATTTAACGTCATCATCCTGTAATAAATGTATATCAACGCTGTATTTATTTTTTTCCGCATTTAAATCGTTCTCGTTAATGTTAAAAGGAAAAAAAAGAAAAGTTACGATAATGATAAGAAAAAAAGTTTCTTCTTTGGATTACACAACTACATAATACTAATTAATAATTCACGAACATATTTTGCTATTGTGGAACGCAATTAATTAATTTGCAAGAGTCGCGTATAAAAAAGTCGTAATTTAGTGACGTCCGCTTTAATGAGAACACTCATACAGTAATTTTTTCTCTGAAATGCTTTCTGCGTCATAGAACTCGATCTTGAGACAATTTACATGATTTGTCTCTACCAAGATCGAATGATGTATGTATAACTTCAAGTGCAGAGACAATTTATTTCAATATTTGTTATATGTGTACGCATTTATACAACAAAATATAAAAATATAAATAATACGCGCATATATAATCAGTGCAAACACGAAAAATAACATTAGCGATCCTCATATCGCAATTAACACATGCAGGATGACTCGTAGTAAAAATATATGCATATATATATATATATATATATATATATATATATATATATATA
>JBCEZX010000075.1:8762716-8776291 GCA_039654345.1 Cataglyphis cursor
TTGTTCAGAATAACACTCTTTACCTTTCCTTAAAGGGTGATCCGCGAATTGTCGGACACCCTGTATATATATATATACACACAAGGTATTCGGCGTCAATCGCATCACCCGTCGTGTGCAAATAGAGCAGATAAAACTGAAAAGAAAAGTCCTGTACCATTATTTTCGATAATGCTTAATAAAAAAGTTATTATTGAGTGAAGTATGGCAATTTAGCGCCGACCTTTAGCTGAACGCACGTCAATGAGTCGCGCGTCTGACATGTGTGCGTGAGCGCTCAGCTGTACAGCCTCACTGACGTGCGTCTGGCTAAAGATCGACGATGATTGGCCAGACTTTATTCAATGATCACTCTCTTATTAAGCGTCATAAAAAAAAATGGTATAGGATTTTTCTCCTCAGTTTTACCTGCTCTATTAACATTATCATTTTTCTCCTCCTATATATATATATAACAATTTTTTTTCTTATCATCAAAGATCATTAGAAAGATATAACATTCTTTTTATATCTACAAAATATATATTATTGTGTTATAGATTTAAAAATCTTACCACACCGAATATATTTACAACTTAACGTGCGATTGGTTATCTCGAGCTAAACGGACTACGGGAATTTTCCCAACATTCATTAAAAAGTAGAATTTTCACGCAAGATTGTTCATGGCTGCTATAATATGATATCTGGAGACTAAAAATTATACGTCGGTTTCTAGGAAGTCCGATCGCGTAGATTACGAGGCGAGGTGCACCGAGCCGGCGACACTCGACCAATGCATCGTCCCACGACGCAGTTAAGATCGGCTTAACTACGGGCGCGCCTTTTGCCGCACCGTCGCGCGCCTCTAATGGCAGATCTCGAGTAATCGAGCAAAAATGACTGGAATTCCGCGACCCTGGCTTGTCTCGAGTCGCTCAAACGTCAACTCTGTCGTACCGATGATCTTGAGAGAAACGAAAATCGCTTTATCATCGAGTTTCGTCTCTAATACACGTAGTATTTTGCGAGACAGAAGGCAATGAAAAAAGTCTTATTAAAATATAATTATACTATTCATATATATAATTATGTAAATTCTAATGATATAGGAATCTCCTCTAAGAATTAAACAAAAAGATTCATATAAGATCGTATTACAGAGTGTCTAATCTAATCTTGTATAAAAAATATCCCCTGATTTTTCAGATATTTTTATTCAAAATTCCAGATAAAGAAAATATTTTAAAGATTTATTGAGATGCAACTTTCTAAAATTTTTTTATTGTATACATTTTCTAATGTTTTTCATGAAGGGAAAATGGAAAATATAAAGCCTCTTAAGTTTCAAGTACTATAAATGTACTGAAAAAAATTGAATAAGGTAAATATATTTCATTTGCATATAAAATTTTCATTTTTTTGTCACTAAAAATTACAATAAAAAGGACATATTGCATATTCAATATTTTGTTAAGACATTGAATATGTACAGGATGGTCCACGTAAAGTGTTACAATCCAATAACTCTAAAAATATTTGTCAAATCAAAAAGTTATTCATGAGAAAGTTTCATGTATTCGAAGGGTCTTTCTAATTACGTTACGTAAACATAAAGTCGCCTCTGCTTCCCCTTTAAGAAGGGTGGGAAGTAACTTCATAATTTCAAATGGAATCTTCTATAAAATGTTACATGTTTGAATGCTCTATGGAAAAAAACAAGTAAGTTTTATCTAAAATATGTCTGATAAATGCTTCTATCAAAAGTTATAAGCATTTAAACTTTAAAGTAGAGAGCATTGAAACTAATAATAAAATCATAAATGAAAAACCATAATCCTTTTGTTTTTTTATTTGATTAGTGTTTGAACTATTGTCCATTTCTGACTCCAAAAATGTTGTTTAGATTAGGTTAGGTTATGTTAGACAAAATTTTGTAGAAAGAATTTATAAGTGAAAGAATTAATAATTTTTTGATTCGATAAATATTTGTAGAGTTATTGGCTTGTAACTTTACGCGTAACTTTCCTATATATGTATAAACAAACAAATAAATATATATATACTTAACAAATAAATATATATTTATATATTTTTTAAACACATAACTTATTTAGCTTGCCGATTGTTTACAATATAAAAACAAAATTATCAAACAGAAGATTTTTTTTAAATTCGCTGAGTCCCAATAAAATTCCATGAGAATTTTATGATTTTTCAGATACAAAAGAATTGCCTAAAAATTCCAAATTTTCCACGTTTTTCCAGGAAGTAGACACCCTGTATTATTATAAAATGCTCGGAACATCTTTTTTCCCATTTTTCCTACATTTAGCTTGAAAAGTTTATCAAACTCGAAAGAAATGATATTGATGGCTATTTCAATAAACAGGTTAACGATAAATATCTTACGACAAAATTTTGAGGTTAGGACGAATTAAATCTCATTCCTGATATCATTTTGAAGCCAACTGCAACTTGGAGGTTGGGGCGCATTCTCTTCGTGGCAGATATCGCTATCTCGCCATTATTCAGAAACGATCTCACGTAGCTGTGCTCGCTCGTCTCGAGACAGAATTCGTGGGGCGGTTCGTTCGAGGCGATTTTATCGCTCGATCAAAGGCTCTGGCGTCTTTCCCCCTCCGTTCGTCTACCTTCGGCACAGCGCAACTTCGGAACTCTTTATTGACCGCAGGAGGACGGCTACTCACCTGACATTTCGATTGCGCGTTCGCTCACTGACCCGAAAGCAAATCCTCGCTGAGCTACAAGGTGTATCCTGCGTACGAGTTTGAAGATTGAAACACTCACGCGACACACGACACACGACGTCATTCGCTGACATGTGTGAAGTTACGCACAGCCGCGCTCGAAATGGAGAAATATAAACTTACCGCCCACCGCCATGTCCTATTGTAGTAGGTAGGTAAGAGAAGGGGAAATAGAATGAAAACACACAAAAGAGAGAGACAGAGCGCGGACGAGTTCGTCGTCGCGTCGAAGGTGACCTAATCCTTTTGCGAGTGTTAAATTATTGTATACCTATATCGCAAATAATATATAATAAATATAGATAAAATAAATACTACTGAAATAAAATAGATAATATATTTTATAAAATGCTTGAAGGTATTTTTATAAAGAATATTAATCGTTTATGTAAATAAAGATAGATAAAAGATAACGCGCGCTATTAATTAGTATAATTATAAATATATATATAATTATATATTTATAATATACTTATAATATTTATAATACTTATAAATATTTATAATAATACGTATACATAAATTATTAAATATGCAGAAAATAAATTATTACAAATTATTATAAAAATAGATTGATATATAATTAGTTAATTATTAGAAATTATTATACTATTGTTATAAAAAGAAAATCAAATATCATTTACACTCTTTTATAATAGCCGAGGGTGCGAAAGAGGATTAATTGCGATTAACGATTAGCCTCGCGGCGATATTTGTTTGACGGTTAAAAAAGCGATACACAGCACATATGCGAGGTTCGAGTATTAATACGCCCTTCCCTTTTTATCTAAAGACCTGACGACTGTTACGGCATTACTCGGCGACTATATCGGTATCCTAGCGCGTTCGAACTGTGAGATCAATAAAGCAGTCCTTTATAGACTTCGCTACACGCGTACAAGCTTGGTCGGTTCCCTCCGCCGTTAGTCTATCACTTTCTTTCCCTGTATCTTTCTCTTTCTCTCTCTTTCTCTTTCTCTCTCTTTCTCTTTTTCCCTCATTTTCTCTCTCTCTCTCTCTCTCTCTCTCTCTCTCTCTTTTCTCTTTTGCTCGTACGAGTAAGAGTCCGTCACCTCCCTGAAAACGCTACCCTCTTTCTTCGCCGCAAGCAAGCCTCGAGTACGGGGGCCATAAATAACCAAATGACCTACCGTAGGTAGGAGGTGGGTGCGCCGATTGCGTCGAGTTGTTACCAGGACACCCGTTAGACGCGCGTACAGATACGATGGATGACGAGCATATTTATTTAACTCGGCAATTTTACACGGCAATTGGACACAAATTAACGGCCGACAAAGAGACAAGATTTGAGAATTTTCGAGATATATTTGCGGATCAGTCGAAAAAAATACGTTATAATTCAGAATAAAACCGCAGTCTGAGTCTTAAAAATTCGAGTGAAACAATTTTATATGAATTCACAATTCTACTTTTAGCCCTGAACGCTTCGCTTGCGGCGAGATAAGTTGAAAAAAGTGCGTTTATTAATTAATAAGTATCTCGATCGTATTTCAACGAGTGTATATCTTTTATAGAGTTGTACAATCGCGGCGACGGTTATAAATTAATGCTTTGTCGGCTAAAAGTAACACCTCGAAATGCCGCGCGTGTGTGTGTGTGTGTGTGTGTGTGTGTGTGTGTGTGCTTCGTTGTTCTCACAATAACCCTTCACCTTCTAGCGTTCGTAAGCGACAGAATATGACGTCGAGGAGTGCGTGGTCATAAATAATCGAACAAGCCGCTATAGATTGCACCGTTCAATGATTTGCCACGTGCACTTTGTGAACGATGTATGTTGTCGATTATTTAACGACCAAGAAAATGTTACGATATCCATTAAGATATCCTCTAATCAATTTGCATATTTATAAGAATATTGCTGTTATAAAGTGCCCTCGTATTTATCAAATGCATGTACAAGATATGTATATAAAAACTTTGTACTTTGTAATTATTGATTTCTCTTAAAACTAATAAAAAAAATTTCATAAAAATTAAATATATTTAATATTATTGTAATATTGATTAATAACATTAATTATCTGTGCATATATATTGAATAATTAATATAGTTAATAAGTAATATTAATAATTATCATTATTAAATCTTAAAAAATTTTGATAATTTTTAAAGTTGAATAAAATACAAATGGATTTCGTTAATTTTCTTCTTGGTGTGAATTTTATTATTATAAAATTTTCCAATTTCAAAAAAAATTGTTAATGTAAAAATGATAACTGTAATTTAAAAAATTAGAAAAATTTATATATAGAGAGATATAATTTTGAATATTTTAAAATTTATATATCCTAAAAAATTCTATACATATATATCAGATATCTTTCAAATAAATCACTTGTATATCAAAATGCGTCTTCAAATCGCGTACTTCGCCTTTCATTAGAGACCTAGTAAATATAGATAATCTAACTTCTAGCCCGATAAAGTTTCCGCGGTCTTTGTATCAGTAACCTTGTTCTCGGCAACAAAGTACTGACAATCGCTGAGTCAGATGATAAATGCAAAAGTAAACTTGGGTCAAATATAAAACCGTTACGTGCGTGCGAGTTCAGCGACATGGTGGACGAGGCCTGTGTTGCAGGTGGCAAATATCACCGAGAAATGATTCGTCGGTTAAAAACAGCTGTCGTTAATTTACGAAATATCTCTTATTGTTAGTTTGCCATTAATCATGCCAAGAATACAGTTACAATTTCAATATCTCTGTTGTAAAAATACGCGATTAGAAAAACCATGTATATAAGATACCTAATAATCATTCAATGAATGTTATATAATTAATGTGTTATAAATTGATTAATATAAATCAAGAAATCAATATTATATATAAAAATATCATTAGCACTTCGTATTTCTTCTCACTTTTATAAGCAAAAATGTTTTTATCAATATCCGAGATAATTTCTTTAATAGATATGTTTAGTATCTATCAGTATAATTAATTCTCTCGATGATTATGTACGACTCTATTAAATTCGCCTGTGAATTCCTTACGGTGCATTATCTATGATGCTGTAGCAGTATATGTCGTCACGGATAAAGATTTTCTTGCAAATACCGTTCTCCTTCTTTACGGTCAACTTCTCGGCTTCCGTCGTTTGAATGATGCGCAAGCGTTGTAAATAACCGAGTGGCACTCCGCGAGAAACGGAACGATGACGAATTGTCATTGGGACACCCGTTACACCCATAAACGCAGCGCGTAACTGGATTGCGCGGATGGAGTTTCAGGTCGCAAATTATGTACGGTGCATCCAATCGACGCTCGGCGGCTGCATAATGGCGGAATGTGTCAGGATATCGATCACACGTTACAAAGATAAAACCTGGGAAATAAACTCGGCTTTGTGCAAGCACAATCGGAGATAGAATACGTGAAAAATCGGCTTTGACATCAACAATTGCATTCCGCTCGACGTATTCTGTGATCTCTCCCCGTTGGGAGAGAGGTTGTTTGTTTAACGTATTATTATTTTAGTAGATATTCATATGCCAGATAATAAGAGTGATTTGAATATATTAATTACATATCGAGTAACAGATACGATACAAAAATCGTAAAAAATAATTATATCATTTTTGGAGTTTTACAAAGGAGCTTACAAAATTCCAGGCTGTATCAATGCAACGTTATATACATATTTCGTAATTCGCGTCTCGCTTGTAAAATATACAGCCTGTATTGTAAAATATAAAGAGAAACATAAATTATTATTATTATTCTTTTATGCAAAAATAAATTTATATTCGGCTTAGCTGTATCCATACATATATTGCAATCTTGCATGTAAATAAATATACTGGAAAGCTCCAGGCATATCGTTTATCGTGTATATCATGCCGAATAAAATACCGTGCTGCAATTTTGATGAAGAATCGAAAGAATATCGCGCGCTATCACAATGCGCTATTAATCACGTCTTGCGCGAGGGGAAACACAACTTCGTCGGACATACCATAAAACTTGATCCGTTACGGGATACGACGAGACAATTAGACATGTATCGTAAAAAAAGATTGTGCAAATTATTAAAGAGTTATTATCCCGAGTTATTGCCTGTGTTTTAAAATAATCGTGGAAAACGATGACACACGCGTATGTTGCCGATACAATTACCGATCTGATTATCCAGGGACAATAATTCGACTCATAAAGGTATTCCACTTAGCAATTGCTGTCTATATAATGCATTCAAGAAGAACTCTGTACACAAGAATTCTGCGAAGCATGGAAAATTAATTTAAAAGGAATAGGTAATGTGTTTATCTTTCTCTCGAGTCAGCCATAATTTTTACATTAGAAACAATAAAAAATTTGAACAATATTTTCTTATCCCGATTTCAAAAGAATTTCTATGTGAGAAATATGTTAAGAATTCGATTATATTTAATATTATAGTTTATAAAAAATCGACTCGACTATAATTTATTCAATGTATTTGTAAATGAAGTTTTATGAGGGAGAGAGGAAATCGTGCAAAGTTTATGGTATGTCAGTCCTGTCGCATATTTCGAAAAATAGCTCCGCCATGCGTACCGCATATAATTCTTTTTAAAAAATTCGCTGCATTTTACAGCCTATACTCGCTTATATATTTCCATTCTACGGTGATGTCCTGACAATTCCGATAGCTTCAGTATTTCATGACATATACGCCGGACTGAATTATCCTATTATTTATTCAACGCGTTAACATGTGCAGTCGACATGTTTCACTTATTTATCGATTATATGGATTTATGTTTTTCATGCCGCAATCGAAAATGCGTATACTTTGCGCACACGCTTCGAAACGCATTACAGCTCCTAAAATATGAATTAAGTCGCGACGGCGTTCGTGTTAATACTGACTTGTACAACAAATGTATTATGAATTAAACCAAACGTATTTTAGTTAAACTTTTAATGATCGTAAAACATTCATGTTGCAGTTCGCTAAACAATGTTAAAATCTAGTAACAACAATAATAAAAAAAAGAAAAAAAAAATTAAATCGTATAAATAGCTAAAATGTGTTTATAAATTATTATATTTCGGTTTAATCATTTCAATTTAATCTCACTCGAAAGCGAGCAATCAATTAATCACATAAAATTATATTATATTAAATATCTACGCTTGTCAAATCAGCGAGTAAATCGAGAAGTAAAAAGACGGTCGTCGTATATACGTGTTGTAACATACGCACATGGTTGGCAGATGCACATGCACTATTATAGCACGCGAGAGGTCAGCGTGTCGAGTTTAACCTTCCTGTAGTAACGTCGTGCAGTGCTAATGATGGTCACGATAAATAACAAACCCCGTAGTATCCACGTGTTATCATCGCTCGGCCACTGTCACTGTACTTTTAAACACGAAAGCATTATCAAATAGATGGTTCGACGATGTGTTGATATGACGAATATTCATTGTCCATTTCTATGAAACAATCATTCGTCTAAAGTCCTCTTTTCTTTACTTAACAAATATAACGTTGATTTGTGATAAATGTTTGTGTGTGGGTGTGTGTGATGTGGTGTGTGGTTGTGTGTGGTATCTTATCACATTTTTCTAAACTATTTGATAAATATTATTTGTTAATATTAATGTTTTATTATTTAAAAAAATATGAAAATAATATAGATACAATATGTGTGTATATGGTGGAAATTTTGAAATTTAGAATAAAATGTAATCGCAAAAAAATTCTAAAATAGTTTCTAAAATAGAATTTCCAAATATAGACAATAATTGAAATTTTCTAAATCAAGTATATCGATATCGCTGATAAGTTTAATTTTTATCTCTTCCTAAATAAATATATCAAATATGCCATATTAAAAAATGTAAATATTTCTCATGTATCTTAACTTCTATCTGAATATCTCAAATGTGCGGCGATATTTCTCTTCCTCTCGCGCGTCAAGTTTTCTTACGGGCTCAGCGTTCACAATGAGAACAGCGGTGCGATTTCTCGCGACACGTTCGGGAGCGCGAATAAGCGCTCGACGCGTATCATCGCGTCGCCTTGCAAACGATTCCGTCCGGAGAGCGACGAGAAGCGGAGAAGAACCAATGCGAGAGCGAATAAGAGTCGACTCGTATCGGCGTTCTCGGGTCCACGAGCAACGAACACCATCGTCGTCGTCGTCGTCGTCGTCGTCGTCGTCATCGTCGTTGTCACCGCTCCGCGCGCGCTTACGTTTTTGCCCGGAGCAGCTTCCGTCCCTCCCTCCCTCCCACCCGTCCCCCGTCATCCCCCCGTCGCCGGGCGTCATTCTCGTCGTGCCGCTCTCAGCGGGAGCGCGCGCGCAAGAGCGGGGTAGCGGGGGAGCGAGGAGGAAAGAGAGACGGGCGGAAAGGGAGATGGAGTGAGATCCGCAGACACCTGCAGTTCTGCCGGCGAGAAAGACGGACAAAGGACGGGTTCGCGCGCGCGGCCGACGAAGAGGGAATCGCGCGCGCGGGCCGACGGGCGGAGGGAAGGGAAACGAGAGACGCCAAAGGCGATGCCAAAGAGATGACGAAACGAAGCAACGCGAAAATGGCTCCCGAACGAGATACGGCGGCAGCCAGGAACTCTCGCCAGTTTCGAGCGAAATTACTGGGAGCCGGCCGCGCGCGCACGTTAACGTCCCGCCGTCGCCGCCGTCGCCCCCCCTCCCCCTCCCCCTCCCCCTCCCCAGCCCGCTCCGCCCCGCTTATTTAATGTAATTTCGTTGCCGCTGCCACGGGCTTCCACGCCGACCTGGCGCGAGATGTCGTATATAACCCCGGACTTTGCATCAAGATTCCATTAACCTTTGTTTCGACAATTAAATCGACCTGAAAAAATTATCATTAAATTGTAACAAGCGCTGGACAAACACTACATTCGCGCGAGTGCGCGCATCAGAATGTCGATGTCGTTAACGGTCGTATCGTATGTCGCAATCTGGTACGGTTGTCGACAAAAATTTTCCAACGGAAACACGACAAGCGTTCGCGACGCGTAGCGACAAGCTGATTGTTGGCTCGTTTCGACAGTAAAAATTTAATGTAGGTTTTCTTTCTGACAGAATTAATATATATATATAAAGTAGAAACTGTATGTGTGCGTTGTATATAAATATTATTATATCGTTATATCTTTTGGAGCAATATTATATCTTAATTACTTCATGTATCTTTTGTTACTTTAATACGCACGCTGAAGCAAATCTGTGCAGCCGAAAGGAGAAAGCATCGAGTCTTCAAGAAATTTACATACTTAACAAGCTGTAATCAAAATTTTTAACATATACTCGCCTAATTTCTAAGATAATAAATACGCTGCTCGCAACGTAGCGTTTAACGAATTGACGCAATGTACTATAATTATGATAAATATAACAGCTACATGGGGCGATTGCGAGAGTTAGTGCGAAAACACTGTAACTCGCATGAATTTACCGGGAAGATTTTTCCTTGCGTGTAATCGGACCTGCTTGCATACCAATCAGGCTCTCGAGCGGCGGATAGGCTCCTCGCAGGTACGCGGGATCTCTGTTAAATCGACAATGTCGGCTCTATATAGTGGATGTACAGAGTGTTTCAGAATTAAATGTCCTAATTTAAAATATGGATATCTAAAGAAAAAATTTTCCTCAGAAGGTATGCCCGTAAACGTTTTGTTTGATAGATATTAATATCTAAGCATTATAATTATAAAATTTTATGAAATTATTGTCAAGTTATAATAAATAAATTAATAGTGTGTTTCAACTATTTTATTATTAGAGAATATTAGAGAAAATTTTAATATAATTCTAAATTTTTTTATTTATTTATTTTTTAATTTTTTTTATACACTGTTTGTATAATGTTGACATATACAATTACAGAAACAAGTACGAATTAGCAGTCACACAATAAATTTATCTTTCCTATCCGTAACTTTATATGACAATATCTCTTAAACATTATCTCCAGAGAAATTTTTTGTTTTGTTTCGAGTTTCCCTAAATTCATATTTTAAGTTAGGCCATTTAACCCTGAAACACTCTGTATACAACTTTCTCCTTTCTTTCCTTTTCTTTTCGCGTGTACCTTTACACCGGCATTATCGCTGAATCGCGGCTTCTAAGCTCATTAATATTTATATACGCCAATTATTACGACGAGAAATTATATCTTAATATCGAATTACGCGTTATTAACTCGAGTTATATTGTAAAGCGCGCAATGCATCTCGAGCTGGAATTAAAGCGATAGAAGCGAGAAGATGAAATTAAGAAGGCTCACATTATACACGCGCGAACGTATAATTTGATATATAAGTATAAATATCCTATAAGATATACACATACAGTTGAAAAATTCGTGTTTCCTTGTGAAAAAAATATGCCGATTAAAATTTTTGCGTTAAATATTTAACATATGAATGTGTCAATTTAATATATTGCTCTTATGTTAATTGAATTCAAATGTTAAATTATTAAAACAACTGAAAAAAGTATGAAAATAACGCAATATTCGCATATGCACATATTTTTATTGTGTACAATAAATATGTTCCCTATTATTAGTGAGATGATTTATCTATTAAAATTTACAGAAAAACATGTTGATTTTATCTTACATTAGAATTAAGACTGATTACAGATCACCAATAACATTTTTCCAAGTTAATTTTATCATTAAAAATATGTTAATTTTATACAAAATTTATTTTAAATTACTATGAAGTTTGCATTCATTTTGTGTTGAAGTATTAACATAGTATTAGTATCACCATTTAACATATGTATATTATGTTAAATCAACACAAAAATTTATGTGGACTGTTTATGGGGACATGGATATTAAATTTAACACAAATTTTTCAACTGTATGTAATTGCACAGAAAGGTACTTGTCTTTCAGTCGTTTTCTACGAAGGAGTAACATTTTGATAACTAGATACAAAGAGCAAAATTGCCTCGCAAAAAAATTTAAAATTTCGATTGTTTTACAAAAAATGACATCGCTAATAAAAGATGGCTCTTTTTCGATCAATGATGAGAGAGATTTCCGGCCAAGATATAAGCGCGATATTACAAATTTTTGCACCTATATCGATTATTCGGCTTCACACGTGTCTATCTTTATTCCACATATATCTAACGACGCAAAGTGAACGCTCGACGGACGGTGTCCATTTTAGTCGCTATCGGATTTCACTTAATAGAATAATCACCGATTAATCGTCCTGCCGGTGGCTATTGATTAATATAAATTCCTCGGACGAAATCGGTTCTTCAATGATATGACAGTGCAAGTTAAAATTTGCGATTAAAATAGATAGCATTAATATCAATTCGCGATTCATTGAATCATCATTTTTTTTTTGCGACATTTATAATAATAATAATTTATATAAGAACAAAAAAAAGTATATGTTATCATTAACCAATGTGTGCAAACTAATTTCTCACACATTCGTTTCTTTTTATTTTTCGCAAATTATATTTAAAAAATAAAATTTCTTCTTTTATATTTTTTATAATAAAAATTATATGATATATATATAATACAAAACTCTAAACTCTTCTCTAATTATATATTCTGCTCCAAAAATCTATTTTTACTATCGTCTTTTTTGCAGTATATGAATATGATTAATTAAAATTATAATAACGGCACTTTTTAATAGAGTCAATAATGTTAATTACCTACCATTATATAAACAATTTTTCTTTATATTATTTTTCTTCATATAGGTTAAATTGTAATTTAGGCAGTAATAGCCAATTTATTATCGTGAAATTAGCCAGTGCAATTGATCTTTAGCGGCAGAGATACATGAAAAAATGCAGCTTGCCGCCAAGACGGCTCCGCAAGTGCTTTCCCCGCAAACTTTCCACGCGATCGTGGAAATGAATTATGCATCAATATCCGGAGTTTGCGCCGACGATTTTATCGTCGCCTCCATATAAAATCGCGCGCGAACTTACTGCGAACTAAGTAGCTTGCGCCTTTTCCGAAGTATCGATAAAACAAAGTCGCTCCGCGAAGCGCGTGTCTCTCGTTCTCGATATACAGCGTGCCTCTACCGCGATAAAAATAGGAAACGCTCGCTCGAGGAAAATGCAAGTGATAGCTACGCAGCGGCACGAGGGAGAAATAGCATGATTTCATGCATAGAAAACGTCTACATTGCGCGAATATTGAACACGCTTAAGAAAAGAACGCGCGTGACAGTTGTGTAATTAAATTAATCTTTCGCAAAGAGAAATATGATAATGCTAATAAATTCGAAATGTCCAAAGCCATAAATTAAGACATTTATTAGTTATGGCAAGAATTTCAATAATATCCGTTATCATGTTAGACTAGAGACACACACACACACACACATACACACACACATACGCACACGCGCGCGCGCATGCATGTGCGTGCAATGTTAAAAGAACCTTGCAACTATAATAGAGACGCATATATATTATATAGTAATCTTTTTATACCTATGTGATTTCACCGAAGAACTTTTGTGTCGTTAAAAAATAAAAAGTAAAAGATCACAAAAAATAAAAAGAAAAAAAGAATAAACTATATCGAATAATGAAGCGAGAGTACTCATTTAAAACTCAAGCGAACCACTTTGGCTCCTTGTCACCGCTAAGCCTTAAAGTCCTTAAACGATCTCGCCGCACTTTCAAGGTGAAAATAATTTCAAGCTAAACTGTTGCTTTTCAAACCTTTTCTCATGTAATAAAATAATTACGAATGATACATTGAAACTATTGTGAATAAAAATTTTATAAAATATATTTATTTTATTAATATTGTTAATTAAGTTATTATAAATTACTGATATA
>JBCEZX010000075.1:8780232-8792472 GCA_039654345.1 Cataglyphis cursor
ATATATATATATATATATATAAATAAATTTTTGTGCTAAAAAGCATAAATTGCGACTTTTATTTTCTTCAAACATACATAATTTTCCATGTTCAAGATCACGTAAGGATCGCAGAATTCTTCTCAATATTAGCTATAAAATAGCGCAAATAAAAACATGTAGTCCCTTTTAAAACAAAAATTATACATATATATGTGTGTGTGTGTGTGTTAACATATATATGCGCGGATAATGATGTTATACTGTCAAGCAAGCTTGCTTGAACGACTTTAAAGTAACACCAACGAATAATATCATTTAACGTTGTATATGGAATCTTTCTTTATCTACGCAAGACAGACAAGCTCGCTTCCTAAAGATATAAATACTATAATATAAAAACGCTTTTATATTACTCATATATTTCTTAATAATTTCAAATTTCCACATAGTGTGCAGTATATCAAGATTCTATCAATGACCTCAAAATATACGACTGCACTGTGTGTAATAAATAAATGTTTTTAATATATAAACATGATTTTAAATATTCGGATAAAGCGATTTCTCATAATATGCATATAAAAAAAATTGGGTATGTTAATTGAAAGTAAAAATCATTTCATTACACAGGTTGCATTATAGCAATTCTTCGAAATTTGCAAACAGAATGGATAAATACTATTTTGCCCAACGAGAAAGATAGAAAGCAGGCATTAATGAAAAATACACCAATATTGTATTGTGTTTTGTTATATTAAGAGAACATCTGTCAAATCTAATATTATGCAGCGCAAATTTAATTCCCATCATCGGCCACGCATGCTTCGTCTCTCAATGTAACATAATTGCATCTTCGCCCGTTATGTGCTTGCGTAAAATCATGCAAGAATAGAGAAAAAAATCTAAAAAAAAAAAAAACGGATAATGTTAACTCACAGAATCAACACAGCCTTAGACCGAAATCACATCTCTGTGTCTTCACAGTCGTTTGATGCCTACGTAACCGTATTCTCGGGTTACATTCAGCCACACAAACACATACGTACGAGCGCGTTTACTTGACGGTTATCTCTCGCAAACGTGTGCGTTTATTATCGCGTATCCGTGCGCGTCGTCCATTAGTACGCGCGCTCACGCTCTCGTGTATATGTGTGAGTATATGACTTCGAATGCGGTCGAGCGCAATATATTCGCACGTGTCATGTCCCTGTATGTATGTATGTATGTGTATATGGCGAAGTATAAAGTCGCGGCGGGTGCAGAAGCGGCGACAACGACGAGCACGCGATGCAGAGAGAAGAATTGTAGAGGAGAGAGAATAGAGAGAAGGGATGAAGGCAAAGAAGGAGAAGGAAGAGGTGAAGGAGAAACGACGATGCAGTCTTTCTCTCTTACCAGCACGCTACGCATACCTAACTTAGGTCATACCGACACGAACGAGATAAGTGTCCCCGTTGGAGAGAGACGGAGGAGGAAAGGGGAAAAAAACGAATCGCGGAATTCGTATCGGGGTGGTCCAAAAGTTACGGATCTGTAAGCAACGAGAAGCTGTGACTAGCTGTGACTGCACGCAGATTGTCCACAAATTTGGTGCAATTACATCGAAGTTTGTTTTATATAAAAATAATTGTCCGCATCGCGATATATTTTTTATGCATTTTTGACGAAAATAAGCTTGTAGAGTTAGTGAATTAACAGAAAGAATAGTAGTTAATTTTTACTTAAACGTATAAATATATTATGCGCAACATCAAATTGAAAAATAGACATTTGAAATATTTTATCTGTTTAAATGTTATGAAGTATAAATAGTATAAAGTATAATCAATACAAGAAACTAATATATCTGATGTTATAAAAATATCACAACTTATATATGCTATATAATTATTTAAATAAAAAAATTAGAAATTCTCTCAAACGATTGTATAAAATTAAGAGATATTAAAAATAACTATCTCTGTAAAAGGATAAGGTATAAATTTATGTAATTTGAAAATAAATATCCGAGAAAAGCTATTTTTATATCATAGTTAACATACTTTAAGACGTTTAACGAACTTAAGTTGTATTGTACGTTGTACTTTAAAAAGGCATGGTATAATATCTGTGTGTGTGTGTGTGTGTGTGTGTGCGCGTGTGTGTGTTAGCATATATAAATGTTGTCATATATATTTAAATAACGATCTATTTAAAAACATGGTAATTATGCAGAAAAAGGAAAAATAACTTTTTGATAAGCGAACGCCGGCTAAAACATTCACAACATTATTCAGGGTGATGACCTTGATAATATATATCAAAATTATCGGAATCGGAAGTGACTCCCTTTTCTGCATATGTATAATTATCAAAAACATTTAAAACCGCAAAATATTCTCAAAAAGATCTTCAGGAGAAAATAGAAAAATTCAATATTCTTATCTTTCTTTCTTTAAAATCTTTATTTGATGTAAAGGAAGTAGGAAACATCGTGCGATGACTTTTATAATATTATTACGATTCGTTCCTCTATTTTGCTCTAATATCATAGCATCTATTTTTAATATCGAAAGAAGCGACGTTAAAAGTACAATATGAACCAATTGCATCACCTTGTATGATCGCAACGACAGATCAAAAATTAGAAGCTGGCCGTAACGAGCGTTATATCGACGACCTCGCACGCACAGAAGGCACAGCTGTGACATTTTCACAACCGAACCGCAGAAACGAGCGCGCAATTTTATCAGAACGAAAGATCGTCCATCTACGGTCGCCGCACAAAATTAAATTAAACGTACGCGATTATTTATCGCATTTTCTCGTCTAACCCGACTATTTATCACCTTCAACATACATTCAAATCTCTTGACGCATCTATTTATTATTTGGGTAATACTCGTCATAGTTCGATTACACTTTCGTTGACATTTTCTTTTCTCTATTGACCATTTTCTTAGAAACCTTACTTTCTCTCTCTCTCTCTCTCTCTCTCTCTCTCTCTCTCTCTCTCTCTCTCTCTCTCTCTCTCTGAATATTAATTATTTATTAATAAGCCGGGATATTTAATGAAAATTATATATATTTTTGAGAAATGAAATAAAAAATTGATAATTCTTCAATATTATTGATAATCTGTACACTTTCATAATATATATATTACTTTTCATTAATTATAGAATATTCTCTCTTTTACTATCCCATGAACATATCAATATTGATACTTAAAATATTCGATAACAACGAGATAATAATCAACGTGCTGTTTAAACATCTTTAAATCGTACTTTGACGTCACACCGATTTATCGCTCAGCTTGTTAACGCGATTGCTATCGAAATTTCAAAATTGTCGCGCGGGGCATAGATCTTTCTTCTCCTTATATATATATAAATCGCCATGCACAAATCATTCGGATGGACAGCCATTCCGAAAGGCGCGCTATGCGACGTATCGATCCGAAACGAAACAAACGAGTCCCGTACGCCAATACAAAAGTCCAAACGCGTGTGAAAAGATACGCGCGCGAACGATCGAGTCGCGATCGCGCGCGCGATGGGACTAATTATCGTTTTCATACGCAGATAAATTACATCAGACGAACCTGGACGTTTACTGACGGCGCGTTCGTTGTATATGGCGGGCTGATTTACAACGCGCGATATTGTACAACGTGCGACCGCGGCGGCGGCGTCGGCGGCGTCATCGCGGACTTTCCGCGCCGTTATCGTCGCGCGCGCGCTGCCGTTTCGGCGCGATATCGCGGGGATCAAATTTCGCGGACCCGCGCTTCGCGCAAAGCGAGAACGACCAATCATCCACGCCGCAGTAAATCCACGAAGGGAGGGAGGGAGGGCCTTTATTCATCGCGGCGACGTCGCACGCGAGAGAGATTCGCGAGCAGATACAATTTTGGTAAGAGAAAAAGAGAAAGAGACACAGATTAGATTCGTGAAGATTCGATCTTATAGATCGATCGTCTGTAAACGTGTTGATACATAAATGTTAAATATCTATCCAATAAAACGCTCTACTACGTTATGAGTAATCTAAACAGACAAATGATGAAAAATTGCTGTCCTTCGCCATTCGTTCATATGAATTATATATGAAGTGATAACTGGGATATATTCTACACATAAATTATGCGTGCGTATTACACAGGTGAATAATGCGAAAACTGTCAATGGTACGTTAAAAATTAGATTAGCATTAAAACAGGTGAATCTTCCAATCTTCTAAAAATAAATAGTAAATTTACATTCAATTATAGAGAACAAACCAAGCTCTTTACTGAATGAAAATCGATTCGTATTTTCATAATATACAAAAGATAAGAAGTTATTGCCTTAAATTGCAGCAGTTAATTCTAAAATGTTCTAGATTAAGAACTTATATTTAAAATTTTCAAAGGTGTCGAATATGAAATAAATAAAGTCTTTTCATCGGTGTTCAAATGCATTCAGAGTTACGAATAACAAAGATGTATCCCCGGCTCTCTCGTAACGATATACACGACGCGATGACGCGAACGGTGACGAATGTCCGCAAATGGCTGCAATCCGATCACGAGTGTCCGATAAAAAGCTTAAGTCACTTTAAAAGTACTTCGACAAATGGCAAAATAGCCATCTCACGGTCGGTTACAGCTACAAGAGTCGCAAAGTGTTTACATAAATTTTTGCGGCTATTCCACAGAGCAAGCAACGCCCGGCTGCCCGATTGCAATTTAACGGTTATTTAGAAATCGACGACTGCGGCTGCTGTGCGATGATGATTTACGGCACTACATTTATAATCGGTCGCCATTTCCCGGACCGATTTATGACGCGCCTTTACGAAGCTATGGAAAGAGCGTAACCTCACGTCTCCGCTAAAGAGAACGAGAGAGAGAGAGAGAGAGAGAGAGAAAGAGAGAGAAGCTACAAGCAAGGCGTGCGCACACAGCCAACGACAACTTTTTATTCCGTCGTCGGTGCGTTTCGCCGTGGAAATCGCGATTCAACGCTCGCTCTGGTACCAACACGATCGCGTAATCACTGGGAACGTAACGGTGCTGGCCGCCTACGCGCAATCTATGCACAAAGGCTGCGAACGTGTCTCTCGATACGTAATCCAAGTAGATAATAATAAGAGAAAATATGTACAATTATCATGGATAAGTAAGATATTAAATTAGAAGATACATTATTCTTGTATAACTTAATTTTTTAAAATTATTACATGCATAAAATTAAATATATTTCAAAATAATTTAAATTTATTGCAAGAGATAACTATTCACTTTACCTTTTGTAAAGCATGATACGAAAAAAATATTATAAAAGCCAGGAAGAAATTATTTGTCTCAATCTCGAAGCATTTATATTTTTTGAATTGAAAACTTGGCATACATATAAGTACCTACTTAATATTGTATTGGAATAGCAAAATATGAAGCTTAGATAATAACTGATTGCAATTGAAAAAATAGATATTAAAGAAATAAATTTTAGTAGCGGAAGAAAACACATACATACAGAGTCTAGCTTATATAGAGTTAATAATTGATGAAGATATTCAAGAATTGTGTTCTAATTTATCATATGTCCGTCGCATAATAATTGTCCGTCACTATAATTGCACGTGTTTCCTATCACATTATACGATTAAATTAATTCTTTTTCAGCGATATTGATCGAGCAATCGGATGATTATTTTTTCATTCTCAAAATAATTTTTTGACAAAAATTTTTCACAGAATTGTCTCGGACATTTGATCGGAAGTTGATAGAAAAATTTGTATCTTTATCAAAAATTTAGCGAGAGAGCAGTATCATACGGCAATAGATGCAATGGTGCGAATCTTATAACACTCCATTCGCACCTGCGCGCACATTCGACTGGTCGTCATGATGATGTAATATATGCGCATAAAAGGACGTACAATATTCAGTAAAATAATTAAAAATATAATATAATTTTAGAGACACAGCCGTAAATAATTATAAATATTTTTGTAAAAGACCAATGTATGTTAGTCAAATATTGTTCTATATCATTTTATTGTTTTTTATTGTCCAATATAATCCAAGTTTATCGGCAAGTTAAAAAACTTAACTGTAATAAAAATTAATAAACATTGTACATGCGATATGTATATATATAAATATGTGATTAATCTTTGAGACAACTGTGGCCGCTCGGATTAATTCTAATGCGAGACACGGATGCCGTTGCGACGATACATTCCAATTTCACACGCGACACGAGCGAACCTAGAGTCATCGTCTTATCGTTTTGTTTCATCTTTCATATCGCGATAAACGCGCGGTTCGGAGCGTGGAATGGAGTGTACGTGCTCTTACGAGCACCGTTCGCTTCCGGAACTCCCCCCCACCCCTTCCACTCCGCCCCCTTCTCCGTTTTCTAGACTTTCTCGCATCATCTCGCGCCTCGTCACATCGTCTTTCCTTCGATACTGGAAGTGTACGTGATTGTCTCTACAAGATGTTCAGTACCCATCGCAATATCCTACATTAGATTCTTTCGCGAACGTTGCGTCAATCTTTTCAGTAGAGAAATTTCTATTAAATGTCATCTTTCTTAATTTACAGAATATAATTTCTTTATCAAATATAAACTCAAAAAATCTGATTAACCGTGTACAATTTAAAGAAAATTAAAAATAAAGTTAAGTTTAAAATAGAACTTGAAATTAAATAATAAAGTATATACTTATAATCGCAGCTCTTTAAGATTTAATCCCTAAAAACCTTGTTACTCTCAATTGTTTATAATCTGTAAATTATTAGCGCTTTTTCAGTATTTTGTAAAAACAATTAATGTAAAATTGGTTTAGAAAATTATTTTTTAGAAAAAAATATAATAATTCTAATAATATTTATTTGCAGAATCAGTAAAAAAAGTAAAAAAAAAGCACTAACATATACGTGAAACGAACATACGTGAACCGTATATAGCTTACTGCTCTCGGTGCAATATCGGCTGACCCGATTCTTCATCGTTCCTATTTTACACGTAACTGCATAATCGATGTTCCTAATAAATTCGTGATATCGCACCGTAAATTGCCAATGCTCGGTGGTTTATCCGAACTTCGCTTGGACGCTGTGCTTCCATCAATGTACTTTTTATAGGTACTTCAACGTCAATGACAATGCTGTCAGCTGTGGAAGTAACTATTACGGTAGACTAATTTTTTATTTAAAGACGAATACTAAAGATTGACAGAAAGGATTTCTGTCTTTGTTTTCTCTTTTGTTTGATTTAAAATTTTCCTCTACTCTTCTTCACCGAATATTATAAATAATTGTTAATGGCCGAACTTGATGGCCGAATTTCCTGTTGCCTAGATTTTTCAGAGAATCACAGTTAACTTTCATCCTTTATAATAATTTTATATATATAATTTTATATATAAATAATTTATAATAATTTATAATAACTTTATAATAACTTTATGATTTTTTTATAGAAAGTAATAAAAATTTCTCAAACTAATTAAATAAGATTGCAGGCAATTAGTATTGGGCAGATTAAAGTTTTTAATACAAAATTGATTTTTGTATTTTGTTATCAATGCTAAAGAGGTAGATCAAAAAATGGTTCAAAACACACATTTTTAATGCATACTTGTCACTGAAATTTAATAGCAAATAGGTTGATCAACAATAATAACAGCGCCTTGACTCTTATTTGTCTATAGTAATTAAATAAGAATCCTATATTATACTTAAATTAGTTGCACTTAAATAGTTATATGTATATATAAAAAGTTTTTTGAAACTATCTCTAAAATGTTGGTTTTGCAGAGAATGCATTTTTTAAATTATTTCTTTTCTCTCATATATAATTCATTTATCCTACTAATTAAAAAAGTACGTTTTTAGAAATAGTGGATTTCTAAAAAAAAAAAAAACGCAAATATTTTCAAATATTCGGAATTGCAAATCTCGTAATCACTTTATAAAAGATAAAGAGTTTCATTTTATCTGAAAAAAATAAAGAATTTTATTGGACTATAATCCAATTATTGTAATATAGTTTTTATATTTATAAACATATCGATTGGCACACACAAATGGGAGACATCGAATCGGCGGCGAATGATACTGTCTTATTATATTTCAAGTCCAGTGGGATATCGTTTGTATCATTGTAACGCGAATTAATGCACTACGCCGATGTAATAAATATAACAATTGATGCACTAAGCGCGAGGGTGACAGGAAATCAAGAATAAATGATACGCAATGATAACGTTGCGCGATTTAGAAGTGTTACCAGATAACATTGCGGTACGTTGCAGACCAATTTATTCACGAAACATGATATATTGCAATTAATAACCGTTTACATTCGCAACAAATATATGCGTGTCAATATTATTCAATGACTACGATATGGATAAATACTGGTGTTAGTATGTTAAGACCTTTGCAAAACGACGCTTGGATAAGTCAAAAGAAAAGTTATAATACTATATGATCTCTGCTTTTTTCACAGAATTAATTACATCTGAGATTATTTGATTAAGTAAATGTCAAAAATTTGTCAAGTTTATATTTACATATAACGTTTTATATTTAAATGTTTTAGATAAATATTTTAAAAGCGTTAAAAGTATAATTATCAATTCTGATATTTCAAAGTTTCGATTTATGAGATAATATTTTTCAAAACAGATTTAATAAAACAATCCTCAAAAATCGAATGTTTATGCGACAATTACAATTCTTCTCAGAAAAATAATATTCAGATAGTTGAATATAGAGTAAACAACAGATGAGTAAATTAAGACAGTTATGCACAATTCCAATTACAACATTGTATAAAACTACAAAAATCTTCAATTTGCGCTAATTCGATACCACGTTAGTACAGCAAGTATACTGACTTACTGAATATTATACTGAAAGAATTTACTCAAATAAGTTAGAAAAATCGATCCAAACGAATGATTAGTTTGCCTACAAGAATAAACGATATCAACGCAATTAATTGTTATTTTAGTCTTAAAATGTTTCCTTAATTAATTGCTCGCAAGATATATAATATCTAATTTATTGTTCAACGTTTGACTTTAAAAAATCGATCGAACGAGTGGCGGTGCTAGCTTGTATACACGAATAAATTATATCTACGCAATTAGTTGCTGTTATAACAGTACAAAATTATAATTTTGATCTTAAATATTTTCTTAATTTATTGCTCTCAAAATATATAATATAAAATTTATTACTCTATGCAATGAATTGCGTTGATGTCGTTTATTTTTGTGGACAAGCTAGCATCGCTACTACTCATTCGAGTCAATTTTTTAAAGTCAATATCGTTGAGCAATAAATTCGATATTATGTATCTTGAGAGCAATTGAGAAAAAATTTTAAAATCAAAATCATAATTATATGAACACAACTTATTGCGTTCATATAATTTTTTATCGTTGTAAACAAACTAGCTCCGCGTTCAGGTCGATTTTTTTATTTAAACTGCAAGCAATAAATTCAATTAGTTTAGTAAGAATTTATTTTGAGAGCATTTAATGTAGAAAACAATATTATAATAAATTGATATTGTTAGCTATATATTTTTGATAATTTTACTTTTACACATGTTCAAAGTATGCCATGTTAATATGCATAATTAAAAATTTAATATTTTCAAAATTTGTTTGCAGTATCTTCAAACAATTAATTAGCAATATATTCTAATATGTTTTTTTTTTTATTTGCGATTTGCTATAAGTGTTTTTCGGAAGTAGGGATGTTAGTTTAATGACAAGTCAGCACCCCCATCTTTATCATTTTCCTGTTAATGAGTAGAAGCACATAAAAACGCGTTTAAAGCAATAAACTAGCAAAAAATTAACACCTAATTATATAACCAAACCCGTGATGGGGTTGCCAGGTTAATAGAGGTTAGTGCATGCAAAAATGTTTTCCAGATGAGAAAGATAAGACATCAGGCACATATAAACAAACATATGCGTGAATCTTGGCGATATTCCGATTGAAGGTTGGAATCGAGAAGAGCGTTCGGAGATGCGAGTTTTCTCAGCTCTAGTGATATCCGAATTAGCGCCATATAAAGGTGCGAGTAGTTTACGCGCCGTTGTAAGGTCACGATTGTCGCTGTCGTGACCGATCTTGCTGATCGATATGATGGCGTCGCTCATAAATCCGAACAAGGTGTACGTGTACATTCGACTGTGAATTAATTATCAATACTCATCAGACTATGTGCATGGAGATAAGAAATATCGGTGAAACATCATATATGACTATAAATGAAAAATGATGTCGATGATCGATAATTATTATGCTTATTTAATTTGTGCAATTAATAATCGTAATGATATAATTTTTCGTAATAAAATAATTTCTTGTAAATTACATTTTTTCATACAATTACTTCTCCAAGCATTCCTTCATAATGTTTCTAGATTTTATATAAAGATAATATAAAAGTTAATGTAAAAAATCTTTTTTCTTTAATCCTCTATGATTATCTGGTTTTTTAATTATCAATATACTTTACGATAGTTTTTGCGTTGATATAAATACAATCTTGTTACTACTTTTGTTGCGACTTCTTTATGCGAAAGCAAAAGATGACGACTTGTTCGTTTAGCTCGTAAAAATGTTCAGCCGCACCCGCGAATGTATAGTAATAAAGTAGCGACCGCGGTCGCGATACCGTAAGGGGAACAGGTAGAAATTAGCCGGAAGCGTTACGTGCTGCGGTGATATATCTCTCGAAGTAACCTCAAACGTAAACGTAGTTCAAACAACCTTCGTATGCCTATTAAGCATACTTTTATCGCATAAAGAAAAAGAGTTAGCCATTATGTTATATATGTAAATGAAGAGAAGGGTATTATATTCACCAAAATTCAACATTCATATAACGTATGCCTGAGACGGAGGACTATATGTAATACGGATAAATAAATAAAATAGTTGCATTTATAATAATATATTAAATATATAATTTTGTTAAATATAGATTAAAAAATATCAGCAAAAAATTGCTAATAAAAATATTTTAAACATTCAATATAATCCTTTAAGCATTTATCAACTATTATAATTCTTTCATAGAAGTATAATTTTCCGAATAAACTCAAATCCCATTTTTTTTTCCAAAAAGAGAAAGACATATTCACTAGATATTATAAACGAAAATAGTGCTGTTAATCTCATTTCAAAGATACGTAGCTCGAGCAGCAATTCCGATAACATGGACACTTGGTATCCCCTCTTTCGAAAGGTTTACGGATGGAATCGAGAGAAAACCGAAGAAGAACGTCTCCCGGGATCGGATCCGAGTCTGTTCGCGGACGAGAGAGGCAAGCGGGCCGTTAAGTGCGGCAGAATACCCGAGGAACGGGTCGGAAAAAAACGTGCACCGGGCACCGGGTGAGGTGAAGGAACGAGTGCGAACGCTGCGAGAGAAGTGAGAGGAGAGAGAGAGAGAGAGAAAGAGATAAAAAGAAACCAAGTAAGAACAAAAAAGAATCCGATCGAGCTCGCTGAATTTTATCCGAAACTCAGTGTGACCTCCCCATCCTCTGTCCTCCTCTTTTCATCCTCAACCTTTCATTTTATATTTCTCCTCTCGTGCTTCCATCTTCCTATTTTTCATCTTTCTCTTCCCCATTGCGGCGTAATTCACCGCTACTCACCAGATATAGAAAGAAGCAGTCGTTGAAGAAAGCGAAAGAGAGAGGGAAAGGGAGATGATGCCACGAGAAAAGGGAGGAGAGAGTCGGCAAATCTCCATGCTAACGACGAAGCCGTCCTAATTATTCGTCGAGTGTCGGTAGGAAGATCATCACCGTTGCCGTAGCGAGAAAGAGACCATTGCATCGCAAGAGCAAAAAGGATATAAGGAAGAAGATGGAGACGGAGTGCAGAGCACAGAGAGAAACTCCAGGGGGGTATGGTGGGTGGATGCGAGAGGAGTAGTCGTTCCACCTCGTGGCAAATGAGCGGCACTCTGTATCGATCACCAGAGGTCACGACACCGGCAAATAGGTAAATGTGTGAATATATATGGGTGTGTGTATATCTCGTATTTATATATATTCACATACACACGCACACATACACATATCATCAATATTACATAGTATATACATAGTGTATACAACGATTGCGGGCGACCGCGTACTAGCAGCGTAGCCGGAGAGGGAACGAAGAGAGAGAGAGAGAGAGAGAGAGAGAGAGAGAGAGAGAGAGAGAGAGAGAGAGAGAGAGAGAGAGAGAGAGA
>JBCEZX010000075.1:8799937-8812834 GCA_039654345.1 Cataglyphis cursor
TAGTTATGTGTTCTCTTCTTATTACGAGTACTCTGATGGATGCAATCTCTCGTGTCGTCGATCCATTGCTCGAGTATTGTATAATATTAATTATTGATCTCTCTCTCTCTCTCTCTCTCTCTCTCTCTCTCTCTCTCTCTCTTTCTCATAAGTCCGTGTAGAAAGATGAGGTCTGTGTTAAACGAGACAAATAATCGCCATGAATGGAACCGCGGTAACAATGAGTTTCTACTATGAGCGATCGTCGATTGCATAAACGACGCGGAGCGGCGTCGTATACGATAAATTATTTTTTATTATACTTCAATTTTGCATCTGCTTGTTAATGCATCGAACGCGTTGCACTTTTCTCTACATTACATTAATTTTGTTATTGATATCTCTTATATTAAGTTGATTATTTTAACAAATCGTTTTTACGATTAGCAGCTGTCGGCTTTACTCGAATCATTTATGCGATCCATTTCTCTTACTATACTCGTATTGTGATAGAATTTGCCAATATAGATTTAAATGAGATATAACATTTAATAGATTTTTTATAAAAAAAAAAAACCCGTAATGTTGTTTACAGCGAATTAACGTTACTTGATAATTCTCTCTGGCGTGCGCAACAAAAAAAAAATAAAACTAAAGAATTTATAGATTAAAATCATTTTTTTTTCTTAAATTTTTTATTCTTAATAAAATATTGTCCGAATTTAAAATTTGTAAAAAAAGCATATACATTTGCAATCAATAATATTAAGCGTTTGAGTAATTATAGTTATTAAAAAAAAAAAAATTAAAAATTATGTAGAAAATATTGTATAATTATTCCAGTATAATAATTATACGCAATTAATAACTAATATAATTAGTTATTTTATTAGTTATTGGTTAAATAATTTCATATAAAATAATTTTGAATAAGCAGTGAAAATGTATTGTAGATTCAGTTCTGCTCTAGTTTCACACGTACTACGGCTTTCACGACACACGAATGTATGTACCAGTCAACTCGTATCGATCACTCGCGGTGGCTCTCGTGTAACCATGTCTCCTTCTCTTCTCTATAATGGGTAACACCTAATGTCGTAATGAGTTGATAGACGTCGTTAGACGATACGGAAATTCGATTACCACCGAACGCATCATCGAACGTGTCGACGCGTTTCGCATATTTTTGCTCAAACGTGTAAATGTTCGCATATATGTATATAAGATTATGTATATGATACGCAATAATGCTACGCGTTATATCTAATTGTTGCGTCATTAAATCCATTTCTGTGACTGTTTCGACGATGTACGATACAATATAGATATTTAGATATAATATTAATCTCATTAAATTTTAATGATAAAAAAATCAATTTCTATATTTTTACATTTGTATCCTAAATCTGAATTATTATATATTAAGTATTTTGTCCATTAACAAAATTTTGTAAATTATTTGAAATTTGTACACGCAATTTCCGCGATACTTTAAATTCTCATTGAGTAAGTAAACAAAGGTGTTATTAGTATCCAGCACATGTGGTCATAACCGATAACAATACATCTTATTAGCATAATGGTGAGAGTGAGAACCAATCGAGTAGCCAAGTATAGTATCCAGAACTAACTCCACTTGACATGGTCATTGTCATTTAAATCATCTAGCGTCAAAGCTGAAAGAGTACGTCGCATAATAGACGTTCATTATTCTAGCGCCAACTCACGAAAGAATAAATAAGAAAACAATAAGCAAAAGTTTCCATTATGGGTAGAATATAAGAAAATAGAAATATATACGCAAAAAAGTTCAATAAGAGTTCAAATGTGTGTAAATAATATAAATAAACTTTAATAAATTTTTCTGTGCCGATCACATCGAGCCACAATTTAAATGAACAGATTGCAACATATCTTAATAATATATATCAAAACTGCGTATGGTCGATCACTTGGGGATACAGTTCTAATCAATGGGGAATCAGTTCTATTCAGGGACGCTCATCGCTAACGGTAAAGCTTTTAAATCCCCTTATAATGTCACAACGATTGTCTGCTCGCCAATCGCGCAGTTGCAGTTTGCCAGTCGTTCTATTCACACAATGATATGAATTTTATATTTAAATGTACATAATTAATCCGCAGCCATCGCTACTATGTACACAAAAGAACGCATTATTACATACATGGTATTAGTACATGCGTGTAAGCATGTATAGAAACAATATATGTAACGCGTGTATAAAAACAATATTTATAAAAATTTCGAACGTGCAATAATTTACACAATTCATGTTTCTATCACTGGGAAAGATGCACGTAATATTGAAAACATGAACACGAGGAACATAATTCGTCAAATGTCTGATTTAAATACGCAATTAAGAAATATAGAATGTGTTTCGCTCTCTTTTTCTCTTTCTTTTCGGGCATTATTCTGGAAAGAGACCGTCGAGCCTAATAACAATCGATAATAATGGCGACTATTATAGCAACCGTTTTTGGGTACTTGCAAGTCCCTATAATTCATCGCAGCTAATTATCGAGTATTTCATCACGAGGCACGCATCGCACGCAACTATTTCGTATCTTCGCTTGCCGCCTGTCGCCTTTCCTTCCTCCCTTCTCGTCCATCCGGCTTTTCCAGCTCTCAGACCCTCTCCTTTGAATCTCGACCATACAACGAACGAGGGCCACGTTCGATCACCGCCAAGAATCCGGCCGCAACCTTTCTCTCGCTCGTCTTCGTGCGACTCTCTCTCTCTCTCTCTCTCTCTCTCTCTCTCTCTCTCTCTCTCTCTCTCTTTCTCTCTCTCTCTCTCTCTCCTTCTTTCTCTTACACCCTCCGTCTTTTGTCCTACCCTCTCGAACACGCATATATGTATATGCACACGTGCGTGTGCGATCACTCGGCTAACGGCCTTTCTATTCTGCTCGGTCCACCGCAGCATCCATCGCTTTCTTCTTGATTTCACTCGTTTGCACAAAAATCAAATTTTCACGGCGACACCGCAGCTAACGATGTCAGTAGAATAGAAAAAAAGCAATGCAATGATCGAAGCATGAGAAAGAAAGAGAGAGAAATCAGAGATGTTGGGTCTCAAGAAAATCGATATATTTATTTACTTTAAAAGTATTGTAGATAACAATATTGTAGATAAAATCATTATACATACCGTCGATATCATCTCAGAATAAAAACATTTTTTTCAAATATATAAATAGAAACTTTTCTTAAAATAAAAATTGGTGATTAGCCACAGTATATGTATATAATAATATATCGCAGAAGTTTATAAATGACATTATTCACAATATTCTAGACAATGCAGTTCAGGAATACAAGTTTAAAAAAATAATAACACGTCATGTAAATCTCTATAAAGTGACATTTATTCGAAAAGTCTCTGTTTTGCAAAGATATAATATGAATAATTGATAGTTCGATTCAATTCGTACTGGTATGGTGCCGCAAGCGTACAATGACGATTTCAACGTCCAATGTCCGGGTTAGCGAGATTACTCGTCTATTCTCTATCAAGAGAGAGAGAGCGAGAGAAAGAGAGAAAAAGAAAGAGACAATCGTCCGCCTTCTCTTTTCTCTTTTCCCTCGACCGCGCCTCTCCCTCGCTTCGTTCGTCTGACCGAACAACGAATACGACACGACGTGACTTCTGGACGAAATGTGTGTGCCGGACGCGCGGTTGTTGTGTGGAAAGGAACGCTGCGAGATCCGCCTCGCCGCGTTGCGAGGATGGAGCTAAAACGAGTTTCGTGTGGCTGTTTCGGGGGAAGGTCTTTCGCGATGAATCCACTCACTTCGCTCGCACCAACGACGCTTGCTCGTGGATCGAGATCTTAAGTTACATTTTAACTCTGAGATGCTCGTGAAGCAACTTCGCAACCGAGAATTTTTACCTTGTATCGTGCGAAAGTACTGCTTTACTGATTGAAATGCGATGCGTTGTTCGTAAATAAATCGTTTTAATTAAGAACAGCAAGTCTACAATATCGAGGAAAAAAAAAGAAAGAAAGAATAACGTTTCGGTTCACATAACGATGATAAACAATTTCAATTTTGTTAATATAGTAACGTAATATCCCATCAAATATTACATAGTCTTTCATAAATGGCACTATTAATTTTGACAGAGTTGATTAATTTTGGAATTCACTATAATTATCTATATTGAATAGAATGTAAATTATATGAAAACATAATCTCTCTCTCTCTCTCTCTCTCTCTCTCTCTCTCTCTCTCTCTCTCTCTCCCTCTTCCCTTTTTCTGCAAATATATCCCGATTTATCTTGTTGCAATTAATAATTTTTAACTTTCTTGTGATAATTCCAATCGAATTCAGTCAAGTCATCATGTTATACAAAGTGAGAATATTATTATACAAAGTGAGAACTCAAAACGAATATTCAAAAGGGTAATAAAAACGACGCTTCGACAAACGTATTTTTCGTAAATATACGAGTACAATATACTGCAATTTTATTTTGGTAACACACAGTTACCAAACAATAACGAAACGAGTCAAACTTAAAATTATCTTCTACGCGTCTTCCAAGAGTGAGAGAGAAAGAAAGAGAAAGACAGAGAGGGGGAGGAAGGGTGAGAGAGACAGAGAGACAAAAAGAGAGGAAGGGAGGGAGGAAGGGGGAGAGGAGGGAGAGAGAAAGAGAGAGAGAGAGAGAGAGAGAGAGAGAGAGAGAGAGAGAGAGAGAATATTTCACGCCTAGTTGGGCACTGTTTATATATTCAGAAACCTGCTTATGCAGCCTTGACTTTGTGAATACCGCTATACACATTATGTCCACTCGTGTCAACATTTGTTTGTAAATTAATTAAAGTTATTTCGAATGCATTTAAAGTACGTTTTCAATTCTATATTAAAATATTTCTATATTTAAAATTCAAATAAAGCATTTTCCCACATGCAATTAAATTTATAGCTATTAATAGACTGAAATATATATATATATATATATATATATATATATATATATATATTCAATTTAAATATCACATAAATATTTATTATTAATCGATTTTCACGCATGTACGTGTACACATTACTATAAATTCTTTTAAATTTTTTTTAATTCAACGCTCACATCAATCATTTTGTCATAAAATACATAATACAAAATTTCAGATTATATTCATGATTATTTTACTCTTTTTTTTTTTTTTTTTTTTTTTTTTTTTTTTTTTTCTTTTCCCTCCTTGTATTAAAAATCCAATCTTTTATTTTTTTAAATTAATTTGTTTGATTTATCTTCCGTCTCTGTCGATTAAATTTTCGAAAAGAGAAAATGCTTTTCTGTAAAACATGCAAATGCATTACGCGATTAATGGATACAGATTACGCGAGTTATCAATAAAAAGATAAGCTTAGAAAGATTATAAGATACATTTGTGAGAGACGTATATCGAATATATTTCATGCTAAACTACAGAGCGACCTTCTCTTCTTTCATCCCATCCTCCAAGTAATGAATACAATACGACACGACATCGGGAACGGGCGCGTGAAACAATGAGCTCAAAAAAAGGAAGCTGAATTCGACGGAGCAAAAGGTCAGCAAAAAGTAGCGTTAAAAGCAGGAGGAGTTTCTCGAATGTCGATTCACAAACTCCAAACGAATCACGAGATGTCTCGGATACTTATTTTTACGATTTTCTCTCAGTAAATAAAAACAGTTATACATATATAGCGCATGCTCCTTTCAGATTTTTTTATATAACTTAATATAGTAAATCTAATATTTCTCTCACATGTTTTTGAGAATAAAAGGATAGAAATACTTGAATATTACTTCTTTCGCGTATTTTTAAAGTAATCTCGATTTTGGATATCAAGGTCGAAATAAAAATATTAGAAGTGATTTGAATATATGTACAACGAGGCATGAAATAGATTGAAGTAATTGTTGCGCTGTTATTTTCGATGAAGCTGACGCAGGAAAATTCCGCACGCTCGCAACCACGATAGTCATGCGGAAATGGTCACGATTCGAGATTTTCATGTGTCATTCGGTCGAGATATTTACGCGGTAGACCTCACAATATTATACTTTACTTATGTATTGCGGCTTTTTTCCCATTGGAAAACGCGTAAATAATTTTGCATAAAGAAATTTAATCGTTAGAAAACATTTGTTAAACTATTGCAGTATCTTTTCTATATTTCACATAAATAACTCTTAAATATTTCTAGCTCTAGAAATAACAAAAAGCAAAAATTTATAAAATCTTTTACAAAAATTATTTTATTCGATAATTTTAAAGAAAAGAATAATAAGCGTATAAATAAAGCGTATCTACTCAAATCTTGTAAAAAAGTTCCCTTAACCTTCCAGACATTTTTGTTCAAAATTTTAGGTAGAGAATTTTTTCACAGATGTTTGGATGCAATTTCGCAAAATAAATTTTTTTTTATTGCGTGCGTTTTCTAAAAAGATGTCACGAGATTCAAATGTTAGATTTGAAAATATACTTAAAAAAAAATATAAAAGCAAAAATGTCAAGACAAAATTTTTTTTTTAATTTCTCGGATCTCAATATAAGACCGGAAGATATCTGTGATTTTTCCAAATACAGGGTGGCCCGAACGTTCCAGCCAGACTTTGAGATCTTATAGAAAATTTAATTCTGAACAAAAAATTTCCTATAAACATGGGTCAAAAAATGCTTTCTTAAGAAGTTATCGCTTAAAAATCTTTGAAATCGTGATTATTACATATATATATATATATATATATATATATATATATCTTATAGAACATTATTGAGAATTTTTGCTACTTTTCGCGTCGCTTGCGTGTTTCTTCTTCTTTCGAACGTGGAAAAAGGCAGGCGGCGACAGTTCCGACAATGTTATAGCCGTTACGATGGCCCTCGTTTCAAACGCAGAGCGATTAAGTAACGAAGCACGCTCGCTCCGTCCCTTCTCTCCTCTCTTTTCTCCCCGTGTTCACCCCGTGCACGAAAATAAATTCACCCTGTACGGGTCGTGCGGGGATCGATACGCACGATTATTTCGGGAACTCGCCCCGTTCGTCGTCGTCCCTCGAGAACGACGAGCGGCAAAGCGAAAAGAGACGAGCGAAAGAGAGAGCGAAAGAGAGAGAGAGAGAGAGAGAGAGAGAGAAACTTCTCTCGTTCTTTCCCTTTTCTCCTCCGGAAACCTGCTCCGAGAGATAGCGCGGGGAAAGCAATAGCTCGGGAAAGATCGAGCGAGCACGTAGCGTCGTCTCGACGACGAAACGCGTGCGGCAACATTTTCCGGATCGATTTCCATTGAAAACGCACTGCGGGATACCACGACGACACAATTCTCTCGACCTCTGTCCTCGCTCGGCTCTTCGCACGAACGAGTCCTGGACTTCCACGATACGAACAGTGTTGCGTGATCGAGCGAACGGTGTCTCATAATAAAGGACTAAAAATCATCCGAAGGTGTAGAAGCAGGTCTCTTCGTTACACGCATTGTTACCTTGATCAACTTACCGATCATATTGGAAAAATAGGAGAATGCGCAGTTGTAAGATGAGTGTTGATGCCGGTTGATGTTGTTAGAATTATTCACGATATTAATGCAGCGTGATTTTTACAAGTTTTGTGAATTATACGTAGAAAATATATGGCCTTTCTCTGTGAAAAATGATTCCTAATTGATATTCAGTTGATAAATTTGCTTTATTCCACCATCGTAAATATACACTTCGTTATGATTCTATTAGACATTTTACTCGGTTCTATATATAAAATTATATACAGAGATATGTATATCAATTTTATTCTTACTTAATTCTATGCCGTTTTAATATATAAAATGCAATAAATATATTAAATGTAATAATGTATATGTACATATGTGTATATAAAGTTTATTTATAAGATATGCAATAATATAAATTATATAAAGGGATAAAGTAAGATTTATGCTATAAAGATTTAAAAAGTCTCTTTTTTTAACAATAATTATAAATTTTCAATTATCCCATCATTTAAATAAATATTGTATATTTTGTGTAAGTTATTTTTATTTCATACATATATTTCAATCGAGTCTGTTGTTTTTTACCTCTCTATTATGAATTTCTAGCTATAGTTTCGGAGCCCATTATCGAAATATTTATATATATATATTTATTATAAAAACTCAAATGATTGATAAAAATGTTTAAGAAGCGCTTAAATTGTCGTTGACTATACAGTCGCCTAACTCTACAATAGCTACATAGTTGTTCAATTCTAACGTAATTATTTAAATAGCACATTCGCGCATCATGAATTCGTGTTCAGTGGCCGTAATCATTCGCGTTTCTTATTTCTTATCGGATTGATGTAATTTTAGACGAGTAGTCGTTACCGATCGATGACCCGTAAGAATTACTGCGCTTCGCAAATCGTGCACATCACAATGTCGCAATGTCTCTCCTCGTTAAGCTTACAATTGAACAAGAATAAGTCACAAAGTCGCATTATGTTTTATTTGTCGATGATTTTGTCATAAAAACTCATTCAATTACAATGATTAAAAAGAATCTTATGTTGCATTTTGTTTTATATTTAAAAGCATACAAATTTTTTTTTTAAAAGCATAAAAGACTTTTGTCTCTCTCTCTCTTTCTCTCTCACGCGCATTCGATTATTTGAACAAATTATATACGCGATATGTTTAATTATTTGACATCACAAAAATATATATATGTACAGATATTAATAATAACAATTATACATCTCAATATTATTTAATACTAATCTTGGAAATTCTTGAAAATAATATCTATATTTATAAATGTCAAAAAATTCATCTTTTAATAAAAGTTTCGATAAAATTAAAAGTTTTTAACGTGATATAATGGTTGTGTTACCGCTTTCAAAACAAAGCATACCCTGATACATAAAAAGTTTTATGTATCAAGAACAACACGGAAAAGTCAGATGTCACACATTATAATGAAGATGCTATAATTTGAAAATAAAAGAATAAATCTTAAAAAAAAATCTTATTTTTTTCATAAAATAAGAATGTATTAACTATATAACTTTTTAGATGTATATCAAATATTATATATTAAAAAATCATTAATATAGTAACTAAGTGCCATTATATTAAAACTACAACAGCATTCTCACATTAGAGTATTACGTCTAATAATAGTGATAAGTTTGAGGAATACTCTTCGATAGTTTCTTTGTTTTTGTCGTCATATTTCGAGATTAATATGGGGAAAACTTTTGTTATAGTTAAATATGCAGCAAAGTTAGAACATGGGTGCGTATCTATTTATCAAACGCATCCGAATAAATGATTGTATAACATTATCTATAGAAAATATTTTCAGATGAGTGTTTCTAGAAATATAATCCGCCAATAAATCTATTCGAAATAAGCCTATCTTGCTTAACTAATATAATTTGTAATTTACAAAATCGAGATATTAGAGACATTAAGATTCTTCAACGTGCATGCAAAATGAGATTTAAAGATCATTCGACATGAAGAAAACATATTCGAAAAAGCGTACATGAAAATCGTCATAATTGCGTCAAATTTATAGAGCATAATGGAAGGCTGCTGGATTTTGAAATTAATAAATTTTTAAGGAATTTTACTATCTAATCTTCTAATCTTTCTACTATTTCTTACATTTCAGAATAGTTTCAAGAAATAAAGATTGATATTATATGTATAAAAATTGGTGTATATCTATATAAAATTTCATAAATATTAATATATGATAGACCTATTTAAAAAATGTCTATTGACCATTCGAACGAATGAGAGTTAATAAAATGAGTTGAGTCATAAATACGTATTCATTGACGACGTGCTGGCTAGTAGACTCAGATTCATGGTTTCTTTATTCATGTATGCTAATTGCGGTATACAAATTACGCCAACCGGTCACGAGATTCGGTGGATATCGCGCGCACGATAAGCTAATCGAGTGCAATAGTCGATATCAATTGTGCTAACATATATATGTTATATATCCACATTTTTTTTTTTTTTTTAATACGTTTATATAATTAGTTATTAATGGTAAGAAACTTTTTGTGGAATCTATTTACTTATAATTAGAGATATTAATACATTTAAAAATAATAATGTAATCTAGAAACTCTTCAAATCTACTTTCTCTTTAAAATAAAATCTTTCATAATTGTTTTGCATAATTCTCGGATTTGTAAATCAGAGGAATTGAAAATAATATAATTTAAGAAAATTGAATCTCGATGCTGTAATACGGAAAATTTTTATTCGAATAAAGAGATTTCTTTGTTTTTTTATCTCTATCTCTTTACAACTTTAATTAGTTAGTTTTAAGCTGTTAATTAATGTTATAAGAAATTTAAAATTGTTTGAGCAAATAAAATATTAAATGTAGTCGATTTAATTAATTCACACGAAG
The DNA here is from genome assembly GCA_039654345.1 of Cataglyphis cursor. NCBI lineage: Eukaryota > Metazoa > Arthropoda > Insecta > Hymenoptera > Formicidae > Cataglyphis > Cataglyphis cursor. The sequence continues at coordinate 8,810,351 of JBCEZX010000075.1, forward strand.
CATCGACTGTTCCCTATTCGATCAAGTTTCATGCATACGGCGTCGATTCATTCGTAGCTAGATCTCTTTGTCGCAAAGACTAACGTATGTGCGTTATTCGTTTTTACAGCGTCGATAGTATCAGCTGCTTCGTATGCCATGGCGTTCCTCGCCTTCGGCGATTAGTCACGTTTCGATTTCGTAGGACGATCGACCGCTGCACGAAACGACCGCCTGTTTCGTGACGCGTTTTAAACGGCCTTTCAAAACAGTTTATGAACTTCTATGCGTGTAAATTTCATAAAGTTCGATTCTTTGATATTTGATCTAACTAAACGCTTTATTACTGTAATCTTCTAAAATAATTTTTTATCCAAAATGTTTGATGCTCTTTAATATTAGATTATGATGTACTTTTAATAATGTATAACAAGTCGATTAATATAGCATAGTGAATGACTTGTGAACAAGCAATATCAGTAACGATTAAATGATAACATTTACGTTTCGCACGTATGTAAAGCAATTGCATTATCAATCAGCTGTCAAGCAAACGTCTAGCTTATCGTGCGCCTGTATGTCTGTGTACACGCACATACAATATATAATTTTATGATTTTGACGTGAAATAACTACGCGTGTGCGTATTTTTTGAATATATTTTTCAAATTTAAAGAGTTTAACAATAAAACACAACGTAAAAAATTATCAATATACAAAGTCGTCGATCATGGACTGCTATTGATATTTGATTAATTCTCGATCGTTATCAATTCATCAAGGAGTGTAATGCTAGTCTCGCCTCTCTGCACGAGATTACGACATGAATACAATTTCGCTAAAATGAAACTCCAACTGAATGAGAGATTATAGTCGTGCACGGCCTTCTGTCGCGTTATCGACCGTTTAATCACCAACAAGGCGCACCTATCACCGATAACAGCGCGGTCTCTATATGTCTCTGTATATTCTCCGAAGCGATAAAACGATCTTCCCGCGTTGACAAAAACCAAAAGATCGAATTTAGTAATCTAAGGATAATCGACGAACGACGTCGTTCGCTCGACAAATATTCCGATCAGAACAAGCATCGCATTATGCGAATTATCCAACGTTTGCCGAATATCTTTAATAAGTTTTTTATTATTTTCTCAACTTTTTTTAAATGCTTTTAATTTTGTTATAATTAATGTTCTCCTCTTTCTTTTCATTTTTTTTTATTCGCGACATATTCGAGGTAGTTGTCTCGCGATAGTACAATCCAAAATTTTATAATCTGAATCAACGTTAAAACATCCGATTATCTACGATTACTTATTAAAAACTTTTGGATATTCTGGACGTTATTGCCACATTTTGCCGTAAATTGCCATTAACATTTGCGAGGATCATCTGTCTTTGTTTAACTTTCGGTGAATAACAAAGATAAAATGATACCGTGAAGCCTTTTTATTATTATATTTTTAAAACTAAAAGCTCAATAATTTCGATTTTTTAAATAGAATTTCTAAAATGCCCTTTTGCTTTGTATTAGTTTTTTAACATTCTTGTTATTTTTTCTACTTATTAAAATTCAAAATATGAGATTTTCGTACGTTTTGTGTATGCAACACGTATAAAAAGTGCAATTTTTGGTAGCGATTATCTCGTGCTCAAGCGATCAATTGCTTTTAAGTTGTACAGATATCACATTTATTAACATATAGTTAAATTTTCAAATTTTTCTTGTTAATTGTTATTTGCGAGACAACTACCTTAAATGCATGCTCCAATGCGCGATTTAACGACTCACAGAAATCACAATCGCCGCAACGCGGACAAGGTTAATTCGGTATCATTACGTCATCGTGTGGTTTACGAAAAAAGAATTCGCAAACTTCGCGCGGCTCTGGCAAGCGATACGCGATACATACGCGGTTACGACTCCATCGAGACAAACATCGATCCGGATGGGATGACGACGACACACGGATGCGACTCATCGCCAAGCGAGTACGTATGTATGTACCATCGATCAAACCGCAGCAGCAGAATGTGCTTCCCCCGCGTTAAGCTAGATCCACGACTAAGCAGAAGTGTGTATGGCTCACGCATGGTTCATGGATTATGCATCGCCTACATAGATCACGCGATAGTTCACGTAGACGTAAACTATTGTTGCTTACGTAGATACAGTGATGACAAAGTTACATTATAGGACTTTACGCGAACTCGGATGACATTTAATGAAATTCCATTTTCAATGGAAAATAAAACAATGGTTCTTTCCTATTTATTTTGCGTAGACAAGATGAGTATAAAATGTATACCAACATATGTATATGGCTATATAAATTTTTTAAACTGATTTACTTGAATATATCTAATCTGACTTTTTTTATTTCAGTATTAATTAAGCACTAGTAAAAGATCAAAAGTTATGATCGTAGGGAGGACAAAGCAATCCTACTATATGGATTTATCATTTCAAAGGCGTCTTCGAATTTACTCTCCGAGGTACACATC
>JBCEZX010000075.1:8835081-8846850 GCA_039654345.1 Cataglyphis cursor
ATAGATTTACTAACTGGAAATACGTGACACTTTCGGAGATTAGACGTAATCGGAAGAGATGCAAGTTTTGCGATACATCTGCTTCGAAAAAGCATAAAAATTTAAATAAAAATGACGGACCAGGTTAAAAGCTACAGCCGCGATGTTTATATCGAGGCGTTTGTATCCGACGGTCCGAAATTTTACGCTTACGTTATTTACATTATTATTGCACGTCCGACAATAGAGCGCATGTGAATATTATAAAGGGCGTAACCCTGAATTATGAAAACTCGCAGTTAGTAAATTTCAATAGTATTAAAAATTTATTAATATCTAAAGAGAGAATGCGGGAAAACAAAGATAGCAAAAAAAAATCGACTGAAATATCAATATATCTATGCTTTAAAACAATTTGTCGTGCCGTGTTCATGAAATCATAACACGAGACGAAACTAAAGTATGCGCTCCTGTATTACTAAAACGTAGGTTTATCGACAGTCGTTCTTCGTTACCGTACGGCTATGTATCTGTATGATAATTTTACTTTAATTTACAGTTGTAATAATAAACAAGCGACGTCCCAGTTAGACACACTAATCAAGACAATGGTCGGTTTTTTCGAGCGTGATTGCGGGATAGCTCGATCGGGATCAGGGCTCGGATGGATAGCAATTACGAAATGCGAGAGTTTATAGAAATAATTGAGTTTATTTAATTCGTCAGATGGGTAGTTTACAAAGTGGGTGGTCGGGCGTGAATATATAAATGTCGAATGATTGTATAAATGCAGAATGATAATATAAACGCTGAATACGTGTACAAATACAGAATGAATGTGATCGTAACAATGCGTGTGTGTGAGCGAAACGACCGTAGGTGTACGTGTAGGTGATCGTGATGTCGGTACGTGTTTACGTCAACGGTATGTGTGCGCGGCTTGTCGGTGTGCCGTCTATATGAGTGTGTATGTGTATGTAATACAGCGCGCGGCGCGCTACACTGCGGATGCGATACGCGGGTATATACAATGCCTGCGTGTACAGCTGCAGTCGTGTGTGAATCTGATGCGGATGCAACGTGCAGTGGTATGTATGTGTATATGACCGTGGATGCCCGCGAGTCGGGCGATCGGCAGAAACCGTCGGGTTTCGATGCGATCGGCGTATTCGTATAATGGTCGCGGCCCGCGAGGGGCGGGCGTAGCGTGCTAGGCAAATTGCGCGTCTATGAATTCGGCGCGTGGGGCGGTCGTACGGCCCTTTGTATAATGGCTTCAGTCACCGTAATAATGGCGAGTCTATGCCGGCGGTAGCTATTCGCGTGTTCTTTTCCGACAAGAACGTTCGGGATTGGTTCGCGTTGCGGAAAGGATTGTCCGGCAGACAATCCGTCGGGAATATCCGTCGATGGCGGGTAATTTCCCACCGCAAGATTATTATTGCCGGGCGGCGGTATGCGGTCGGAACGCTTTATATCTGAGATGCTGAGAACCCTTAGCAGAGACTGGGCACACCCAACCTCGATCTCGTCTTGAAAGCGTGTAGGTTTTCAGGAGCTCTAGGCGTCGTACTACGAGTCATATTGACTCTAGAGACAGCGGAAAGGTTTTCTGCCTTTTGTCGCGTCGAGAGCGCTTATTTATACCCAATGTCGGCGATTGCGCGTCGGCGCAGTAATTGTTTAAAACAATTTCGGCGGGTTGAGCCCGACCGCGGCTCGGGAATAATCGGAAACGGTCGGAGCGGTTTCCCGAGCGCGCGAATCGTGCTCCGATACGGTGTGCCTAGCCGGTATAAATAATAACAAACAAATACATGTTTTCGCGTGCTCTTGCGGTTATTTCAATGGGGTGCATAGCGCTTTCGCTCTATCAGATCCCGTGACTGATGGGCGTGGGACGGCGGTATTTTATATGCGCGAGATGCGCCTTTGCCCTTCGGCCCGATCGGTGGTCGTCGGGCGACGGTATTCGGCGGGTGGACGGCCGAGTAACGATGTACGCATCGTTACAAAGTTTTATGAAAAAATTAACGTCAATAAACAAAGAATTTTTTCCTTAAATCGTTTAATTTTCTTTCTTTCCTTTCTTCCTTTTTACACCAGCGCATATCTCTATCCTCTTTCAACAATAACAGTCACTTTCAGCATAAGTCATACTAGCGTTAATGTCATTTCTCCCGATGAGTCATGGACCGTCTTCCTCTACGCGTCATAATATGTCCGCTAAGACCCATGTCTCAGGGGCAACATGTAGAAATAATTTTCCAACCTATATAAACCGTCCACGTGATTGGCTCAGGGTTTAATATGGCTGCGGCGTACATTCATCACTTTCTCTTATTATAATAAGATTTAAATAGCCAACCATACTAGGATCTTGCCCGGGAACGCAGAGGACCCAGGTTCGAGACCGACTATTGCCACTCAATTGAAAAAATAAATAAATAAATATATAATAATTATTTTCCAATCTAGAACTATCCACGCGACGGACTTCAACATGGCGGCGATGGCCACTCATAAATACCTCATTTAACCTTACTCTTTTATTAAGATTCCATTTAGATTATCATACTAGGACCATGATTGATAATGCAGAGGATCTCGGATCGAGACCGAATATTGTTACAGGGCAGGAAAAATTAAATAAATAATAAATATTTTTCGATTTATAGCTTTCGACTTCAATATGGCGGCGGCGGCCACTCATCATAATTACTTCATTTAACCTTATTCTATTAAGATTCCATTTAGCTCATCATACTAGGACCATGATTGGGACTTCCGGTGTCTGGTAGTGTGCCTCGTGGTGACGTGTGTGTTTTGCAGGGTGCAGAGTGAGAAAGTGAAGAGTGGAAGAGGAGTGAGTGTAATAGAGTGGAAGCGTGAGTGTGAGAGAGTGTTGGAGAAGTGAAGGGTGCAAGGAGAGGCAAGGTATTAGCGCGAATAAAAGAGCTCTTATTAAGAGAAGTGTGGGTTCGTAATAGTTAGGGCATAGGATATGAGAGTAGCGGAGAGCGTGGAACGAGTTAGTGCATAGCGATGGGATGCATGGCGCAGTTTGCCGTGAAAGAAGCGAAGGAAAGAAGAGGTAATTACGGAAATGTGGAGGAGATGTTGAAAAGAAAAAGGGAGGAGCCGGGGTTCGGGTAGGGAGAAGAGGATATTTTTAAATAGGAAAAAGTCGGGATTAATGAAAGATGCGGAGTTAGGAAAGATGGAGGGAGAAGGGGAGCTACAGGATATGATGAAAAGTTGGAAGATAGAAGTCGAAGAGTTAATGAATGAGATGAGAGGCATGAAGGGGTGGAGGGAAGAAATATGAAAAAGGAGGTTAAGGAGGGTATCAAGGAGCAAGGGAAAAGGATAAGTGAGGAGTTAGAAAACTTAAGAAGGGAATTTAGAGAGAGGGAAAAGAGATGGACGGAAGAAAGGGAAGAGCTAAAAAGTCATGTTAAAGGGATGGAGGGAAAATAGAAAAGTTAGAAAATTGCAATACCGGGAGGGGGAAGGGCGTAGGGCGGTTAGTGGGGGAATAAATGAAGTGATAGGGAATAGGTTAAAAGAGATGGAAAGTAGAATGGAAAGGAGGAAAAGGGAGGAGAGAAGAAGAAATGTACTGATCAAAGGAATAGATGTAAAAGAAGGGGGGAGAAGGGTGGCTGTAGAGGAATTGTTCGATGGCATTGGAGTCAAGGCGGAGATCGAAGAAGTGAGAAAAATAGATGGAGGTGTAGAGGGAGGAAGGGAAATGATTGTAGTAAGGTTGAAGAATGAAGATCAAAGAAGAGAGATTTGGAATAGGAAAAAGTTTTTGAAGGGTAGAAAGAAAAGAATTTTGGAAGATTAGACGTGGAAGGAAAGGAGAATGAGATGGAGATTAGAAGGGATAGCAAGGGAGGAGGAGAAGAAGGGAAGGAAGGTTTGGATAGGGTATGGAAGAATAAGAATGAATGAGAAATGGTGGAAGTGAGATGAGGAGGAAGAAGTGCTAAAGGATGGGAATGGAAACTTAATAAAGGGGGAGGAGGTAAGGGAATGAGAAAAGGATGGAGTGTGGTATTTTGGTACGTGGCGGGGGTAAGAAATAAGGGAAGAGATTTTTGGAGAGAAATGGAAGAGTGGGATGTGATGATGATGAGTGAAACTTGGTTGGATGGAAAAGGATGGGATAGAACGAGGGGATATTTACCGAAAGGATTTAGATGGGAAGTTTAAGCGGAGAGAAAGAATAAAAAGGGGAGGGAAATGGGAGGGATAGGAATAAGAAAGGAATTGGAGGTGGAGGAAGTAAATACAAAAAAGATGGAAGGTCTAATGGAAGTAGCGTTAAAAGTGGAGGGCAAAAAATAGAGTGTAATAGGGGTATATGTTAGAGGGTATATGGAGAGAGGAAGCTGGAAGAGTTGAATAATTGAGCGGAGAAAAAGAAAAAAAATAGTAGAATATTGATTGGGGGAGACTTTAACGCGAGAACAGTGAGAGTAATAGGAAAAGGTATGGAGAGGAGGAGGGAATGGGAAAGAAGTCGAAGGACAAAAGATTTAACAAGAAGAGAAGGGAATTGCTGAGATGGATAGAAAAGGCGGGATGGACAATATTTAATGAATGCACGAAGGGAGATGTAGAGAGGGAATGGACGTATACGGGGGAAAGCGGTAATTCAGTAATAGATTATGTGTTGGGAAACGAAGATGTAAGGGTGCAGGTAAGCAGGGTGGAGGTGGAAGATAACATAGATTCCGATCACCATCCTATCATAGTTTGGATAAAAGGAGGGGAAGAGGAAAAGTTAGAAAGAAAGAAGAGGATAAGTAAAAAATGGGTGTGGAGGGCAAGAGGACAAGGAAGAGGATGGCACTAGGAAATGTAGAGGAAGTGGAGAGAGAGGTAGATGAGGTGTGGGAGAATATGAGAGACAAGATAAAGGAGGTGATGATAAGTGGGTGCGCATCAAAGGAGGTAAGAAGAAAGAGAAGATGGTGGGATAGCGAGTGTAAGGAGGAAAAGAAGAGAGCTGAGGAAGTGGAGAGAGAAGGGAAGGGATGGGAATCTCTATAGAGAAGCGAAAGGGAAATATAAAAAGTTGATAGAGGGGAAAAAGAAGGAGGAGAGGGAAAGATGAGAGAGGGAACTGAGAGAAATTAGGACAGAGGGGCAGGTTTGGGATAGTGAACAGAAGAGAAAGAAGGAGGAGGAGAAAAGTGAATGAAGATACCATATGGAGGAGTGGGATGGATATTTTAGAAATCTATTGGGGGAGGTGGATGGCAGAGTAGTGATAGGACAAAGGGTAGGAATTAGGATGGATGAGGAGGAGAGCATAAAAAGGAAGGAGATAAGGTCAGCAATTGGAAGACAGAAGGATAAAGCGGTAGGGATGGATGGAATTCCGGCGAAGGTGTGGAAATACGGAGGGAAGAATATAGAGGAATGGGTGTGGAGAATATGTAATGAGTGTGGAAGGGAGCGGGATGGATAGATGAGTGGAATGAGGGGGTGATTGTGCCGGTGTTAAAGAAGAGAAAGGGAGAGAGAATAGAAGAGTATAGAGGGGGTTGTCGCTAACGCCGACGCTTTATAAGGTACGCTTTGGTGTTAGCAAGTAGTTTAAGCGATGAGGTGGAAAAAAAGGGATTGGTGCCGCAGAATCAGACGGAATTCAGGAAAGGGCTAGGGACAATGCACAACATATTTGTATTGAATTATTTGGTGGAATAGGCAGTTGGGTATGAACAAAGGAAAATTAATTGCGCTCTTTATAGACCTGAAAGCAGCGTTTGATTCTGTAGATAGGAGGAAATTGGTAGAAGCGATGAGAGACAGGGGGGTGAGAGAAGGGCTGGTTAGAAGGAGTAAGGATGTTTTGAGGGAGGCTAGAAACAGGGTGAGAAGGAGGGAGGATATGGGAGCAAGGTTTTGGACAGGAAAGGGAGTAAGGCAGGGGTGCCCATTAAGCCCTTACTTATTTAATTTGGTGACGACGGATATGGAGAAGATAATGAGAAGAGGAGGGTGGAGAGGGGTTAGATTAGGGGAGGAGAGGATTTATACTTTGACATATGCGGATGATGCGGTTTTGATTGCGGAAGAGGAGGATGGAATGAAGAGTATGATTGAAAGGTTAGGGGGTTATCTGGAAAAGAAGAGGTTAGAGCTAAATGTGGGAAAGTCAAAAATCTTAAGGTTCAGGAAAGGAGGAGAAAGGGAAAAGAATGTAAGTTGGAGATGGAGAGAAAAGGTAATAGAGGAGGTAAAAAAATTTTCTTATTTGGGTTATGCAATGCAGAAAAATGGAGGACAGGAAGCAGATAAAGGATAGGTTAAGGAAGAGTGCTGCTGTAATGGACCAGGTTTGGGGAATTGATAAAAGGAAATTTAAGAATGATTGGGGAAAGAGATTATGGCTCTTCGATAAACTGGTTAGGTTTGGTGTGGATATGGGGTGGTGGGTATGAGGTGGAAATTTAGGGCTGGAAAGAGAGGAAGGAGCTGGAGAGGTTACAGGAAAGATATCTAAGATGGGTGTTAGGAGTAGAATGAGAAACGCCGGGCTATATAGTAAGGGAGAAGCTAAGAGGTAGAACGGGGAGAAGGTCGTGGAGATTCGAGAAAAGGAGGAAGGTAGGGAGAGTGTGGTTACGAGGAGATGCTAGGAGGAATTGAGAGAAAGGTATAGGAGGAAAAAAGATGTATCGAAATGGAAAGAAGAAAAGTATGGGTTTTTTGAAGACAGAGGTTTGGGCGTGATGGAGGTAGAGGCGAAAAAGTCGGAAGGAGTGCTAGATTTCGGTTATTTTGTGAGAAGAGACATAGAGATGGATAAAAAAGAAAGATGGGAAAGGATCAAGATATAATGGAGAGGTACATACTACGCAGAAATCAAGGGGAGTGGGATCCTAGAGTACCTAAAGAGTGATTGGGGGAAAAGTAGATGGCAAAGGGTGGCAAGGTAGAGGTTGGGAAACGGAATGAGGGGGAACTGGTACTGGAAGGATGAAGAGAGGAAAAGCTGTAGATTATGTGGAAGGGAGGAGGAAACATGGAAGCATGTTTGGGAAAGATGTGTGATGAGGGATAGAGAAAGGCTGGCAGGAGATGTTGGAAAAGGTGTTGGGAAAAAAGAGTGAAAGAGAGAGATGGTCGAGGGATTTAGAAAGATTAAGAGGTGAGGGAGGGGATGATGAGGGGAAAAAGGATCGGATTCGAGAATTAGAATTAGGGGATAAGATTCAAGAGGAGGTGAGATAGAGAGAAGGAGGGAAAGAAGGTGTAAAGAGAGAGAGGGAGAGTGTTGTGGGAAGTGTGAAGGAAGGTGTGTGAAAGGAAACGCGATATGAACCGGAAGCGGAGGTCTCAAGTTAGAGTAGGGCAAGTAGCGGTGTGCGTGTGTAGGCAGGATAGAAATAGATAGAGGTTAAGCTATGATAAGTTAGAGTTAAGATAGTTGTAAGCTAGAGTTATGGTAAAAGTAAGTAATTGTAAGAGATTGTAACCCCAAGGGGAATCAATAAATCATATATCTATCTAATCTACTAGGACCATGATTGGAAACGCAGAGGATCCCGGATCGAGACCGAATATTGTCGCACAGCAGGAAAAAATAAATAAATTGAAACGGTTCACCTTTCCTGTATGCCACAGATCAGTCTCGCCGGTTTCCAGGATTCGGGAGAAGGGGGAAACTCCAATTTACTCTTCCGATAATTGTAACAAAAGAAAGATTGTAACAAAAGTATTTATTTAAAACTTATAATAGAAATGATACAAGCAAAATTGTAAGCGCGGACAGCAGTTACAATGCATACGCTACTAAGCGAGTAATATCATCAGCGGTAGCGAAGCGCGGGTAGCGTGGACGAGGCGATACATGCATTAAGCTTACCGGTTCGAATCTTACAGGGTAACGCGGTATATACAAAATCGGTTGATCGGCCCGGTGAGGTGTAACCCCCCGTTTTATCGGTCGGTCTGATGGGATATACCCACTCGGTGTACTTGATCGGTTGGTCGAGTGAATAGAATCGGTCGGTCGGCTTCACGGGATACCCGATATATATATTATTCGGTCCGGGGGTTTGGAATCACCCGGTATATCCGTTCGCGAGTGCTAAAGCTAACGCCGCTCCAGCAACCGGGAAGCCCGGCCTAACCATGAGAAGCCCGTGGCCTGGTGTAACGGAATGACGGGAACTGCCGTCCCAGTAACCGGGAAGCCCAGCCTAACCACGAGTAGCCCGTGGCCTGGTGTAATGGTGTGACGGGATATGCCGTCTCAGTAATCGGGAAGCCCGGCCTAACCACGAGTAGCCCGTGGCCTGGTATAGCAAAGGTATTCGGTGTGCGTTGGCCAGAAACCGGGGAGCCCGGCCTAACCACGAGTAGCCCGTGGCCTGGTGTCTGCGGAGTGTTGGTTTCGGATCTTGGTTCTGACAGGACTCAGGATCAGGAACTGGTAACGGTACGCTCGCCGGACCGCCTTATATACCCGGCACGGCTCTCCTATGCACGCGATTCGGCGCGTGGTAGGGCGGTCCCCTTGGTGGGGTTCGCGCCATAGGTGCGAGCGTTTAGGGGCATCATAGGCGCCTCATTTTGCGGGCGGATGGTCTGCTCGCGAGGCTGTAACGGTATCGTTACAAAATAAATAAATAATAATTAATTTCCTCACAGCTGTCTACGCCATCGACTCTTTCATCCCCTCCCTCCTCTCACTTGTTCAATCAGGCTTGCTTTTTTCCTGCTGGCGACTATAATCATGACGTCATAGAGGAACACTATAATAGCTCGTGCACATGGACGACAACATTTGTTTGACGGCTCCATAGTGGCCCACTATGACGTCATCGTCTAGAACGCTTCGTGCACGTCTAGGACAACATTGTTGACAGTTCCCATAGTCGCCCTCTATGACATCATCGTCTAGAACGCATTGTGCACGTCTATAACGCCATTGTTGACAGTCTCATAGTGGCCCTCTCTGACGTCACAGAGACGCATGGTGGCGGTTTATTGTGACGCCCCAAAGTGGCACTTATACTATTTTTGTTTAAATTTTCTACAAAAATAATGATATAAAAAAATTGCCAAATAAAAATTTGTACTATAAAATTAATTTTTTTGTTATTTAAATTTTACTATATAAAATTATGTAAGATGATGTAAAATAAACAATCACATGTACATTCTAATAACCACATATATTCTGAAGTTTAATAAAAAAATATAATGTTCAAAAAAAAAAAAAAAAACAAAATTTAAAATTTAAACGGAAATCAAAAATTAAAAATTTATGCAAAAATTAAAAATTTAAAAATCAAAAAATAAAAAAATTTTAATTAAAAATCTTGGCGCTGCTAAGTTTCAAAATTAATTGCAATGTATCTTAAAGTAACAAATAATTAATTTAATTTAAACATTATTAAATCAATTGCAATGTAAATGTACGGAGTAATGATGTTAATATCATTAACATATTGTTCAGTTTAACAACGCCAAGATTTTTCACTAAAATTTTTTTTATTTTTTGATTTTGTATTTATGGATTTTAAAATTTTTAATTTTTGCATGAGTTTTTAATTTCTAATTTTTTGTATAAATTTTAAATTTTTATTTCTGTTTAAATTTTGAATTTTGTTTTTTCTTTAGAATATTATCTTTTTTTTATTAAATTTTTCAGAATATACATGATTATTAGAATGTGTACATGTGATTGTTTATTTTATAGATTAGATTAGATATGCTTTATTTGATCCCCTTGGGGTTACAAACTCAACAATTAATACATCAACACTCTACTCTCCCGACCTAGCCTATACGGCTTACATTTCTATTTCCTCCCTCCCCTTCCTCGTTTCCCTGCTCTCTTCTCTTCTCTCCTTCTTCCTTCTCGTTCCCCTCATTGCCCGCTACTGCTATCTTTCGTCTCCCGTTCTTCTCCCACTCCTGATTGTTTATTATATATCATCTTGCATAATTTTATATAGTAAAATTTAAATAACTAAAAAAAAATTAATTTTATAGTATAAATTTTTATTTGGCGCAATTTTTTGATATCATTATTTTTGTAGGAAATTTAAACAACTTGACAATAATATTTTTGATTTATACAACAGTTTTTTTGTTAATTTTATAAATACATATAACAGTTTTTCACAACTGGCGCATGTACTTGGCGCCTTTTTTTATAAGATATTTTTTTGCGCATATGAATTCACATAATTTTATTTTATTCCACACAATTCAATATTAATGCCATAACTATCTATTTAAATACAATTAATTAAGGACCAATAATTGTACATAGAATAAATGTTTTTTTTACATTTGGTATTTTTAAAGCTTATTAAAAACTTAATTACTTTACATGTTATTAAAATAATATATAATAAAAAAAAGTTCAACTTACCTTACATAGCCCATTCTAAATGACTTCCGATTAAACTAGATCATTGACCTTTCTCGTCGCTCGGTTAGAGAGAGAGAGAGTAAAAAAAAGTTCTAATTACTTAAATAAAGTTTATAATTATACAATTTCACATAAGTTTGCAATTTCAATAAGTTTCTGCGCGAAGCAACCCATATCCTATGTTTCGGACGCGAAACACGGTTTATTATTAAATTGCAAACCTATATGATTTCATATAGGTTTGCAATTTTCTGCAATGTCTAATCCATATCATCCTGTGCTTCGAACGTGAAACAAGGTTTAAATAATTATACATTTTCGCATGGGTTTGCAACTTTCCATGCAAAGCGAGGAACATCCTTAATTATTCTAAAATATCCACAATTGTTGTGTGGCTAAGAAAGTGTATACAATGGATTCCACCGCTCTCCCCCTCTCCTACGGAGGGGCTCCACTTTCGGAAAATATACTTTAACCCAAACCTATTTCTGATTTAAAACTAAAATTTGTGACCGCCACTTTTTATATACCAATCAAACATTGTACTCGATATCAATATTGCACGCATAAAATTAATATATTTAATTAAGAATATATTAAAAATAGAACGAAAGTGTAATGATACAAATTTTATATCAGTATTGTTTATAATTATTAGCTCAATGGTAGAAGAATGATAAGAAATTTGATTTTTTCAATATGTTTATTACTTCATAACTTTTTACAAAGCAAGCGGAAAAGTCAATGATCTTGACCTTCTTAAAAATCAAGGTCAACATCAAGATCTATCAAAAGTCATTTGGGAGGAGCTATTATATAAAGGTAAACATTTATCGAACGCCGAATAATAATCGAAAACTTTTAAATCAAAAGTCAACCAAAAACTTTTAAATCGATGCTCATCATCTGCGGGATGCATCTTTTCAAGATTGGACGACCGTGAAGTTAGAAATAAGATGGATAGACATCACGTCCAATAATAATTTAGTGTTAAAGTGTTGATATTTAAAAATTGTAATAGTTAAAGCAATACTATCCCACAGCAACGAACTATCGATAAAATAAAAAACTTACAGAAAGTTCACGATCAATGTTTCCCGTCCACATACACAATAATTATGTATAGAAAATGATGGTAAAATATAATAAAAAAATTAATTAATTAAAAAGATAAATAATAACTGGTAAAGATGCATTGAATCAAATGGTATCAATATCAGATCATATGTACAGGGTGTCTAAAAACTACCGGACTTTCTCTTAATGGCAGATTTCTTAGAATATTTCAAGACGAAAATCCTCAATAGATAGATAGATAGATAGATAGAATTTTATTGATTCCCCTTAGGGTTACAACCTCTTACAAATTCAGCTTATCA
>JBCEZX010000075.1:8878279-8894721 GCA_039654345.1 Cataglyphis cursor
CTTCAGTTTTCCCAGTGCTATCTTTCGTTGTGCGGCTGGTTTCCTTGTGCTTGATAGAGCCACCTTTATAACTGCTGCTAGCAACACGTGGTCTGAGGGCACATCCGCTCCGGGATATGTGCACGCACTCTTGATGGATGAGCTAAATCTTCCGCTGATGAGGATATATCTATTTGGTTTCGTATTACCTTTTGCGGCCCATCTGCTGGGGACCTCCAGGTATAAAGACGGTGAGGATGATGTTGGAACCATGTATTTGCGATTCTCATGTCTTCTTCTTGACAGAATTGCAGGAGGCGATCTCCTGCCTCGTTCCTTGTTCCAAGGCCGTGAGGTCCTACTATGTTTTCAAACCTGCCTTTTCCCACCTTGGCATTAAAGTCTCCCATAATTATGTTGATATCATGTTTCTTAGTTAATTTAAGTAACTCCTTGATTTCGTTGTAGAATTGCTCCACTTCTTGGTCCGCTGAGTCCGCTGTTGGTGCGTAAACCTGTATTATATTGAGGTCGGCTGGTCCTGCTCTGAGTTTTAGCAATGCAGTGCGGTCGAAGCATGGGACGAAGTCTACCACAATCTTCAGTACTTCTTTCGTCACTACGAACCCTACGCCTTTCCTATGATTTAGATCGTCGTTGTCAGAGTAGAAGAATGTTCCATTCTCCATTGCGCATCTTCCTGCTCCGAGCCACCAAGTCTCAGCGACACCCAGTACGTTCAACTTGAGTCTATTCATTTCCTGGGTCAAGTTTGCCAGTTTCCCAGCCTCAAATAAGCTCCGCGTATTCGATGTTCCAATCCTTACAGGTCTTCTAAGGCTTAGTTTCACGTTTTCATTCAATACCGTTCCCCCCGGAGATCCGATCGGGGAACTATTTAAACCTCCGAAAAAATTTTGAATCAAATGTATTCATGTGATTGTCTTGGGAAGAATAATGAAGGTGGTTTTCCGTTGCCTTCCTTCATGCCAATTCCTGGCGCGGGTTTCAGCCGCCCCTTCTGGAACAGACGCTGTTAGCAGCCGCCCATTATGGGTCAGACGCTGCTATATTCACCATATCTGGCTACTCTCAATTAGTTTAGCCTGCAGGTCAATGCAGTTTACCAGGGTGTGGCGCTTGGAGCCATAATTGAGAGCTAGGTACCCTGTGAGGAACAGTTACCGCTAGCCATCTCCCATCAATGATGCTCAATGTGGCCGCCAGTGGCAAAAGGTGCTACCTCTCCAGCATAACCTCACACACCCCATGTGGAACTTATCGCAAATAATTATAGAAACTTTTAACGCAATTTAAATATGTATATTTTAGTAATACAATAAACATCTTTATAAGACTGTATTAACAAGGAATAATAAAATGAATAATGTTATAAATAAAATTAAAGGCGTTGTCAATGTATAATATAATATAATCAATAAATCAATGAAATGTATAGATGGTAATGTGTGAATTAAAGTTGTGTCGATAAGTGTCGGTAAGTAGAAGTTTCTTTTTATCTTCTTCAATACCAAAGTTGCCACAAGCATATCCGCGTTGCCATCAAATTTAAGGTATTAATTTGAGAGAATGCAGTTTCCATCGGGTCAATCTTTCGTCTCTTTACTGAATTCTGATTTCTTGTAAAACAAGTAGATGGAGGACTCAATATTTCAGAATTTGAATCTGAGGGCATCTGCTAAGAGTGAGAACTAGCCGATCGTTGCAAGAAAGAAGCAGTTAATCGCTCTGATGAAATAGATCGCTCTGGTGATGATGCACCTGATCGCTATGATGGAGGTGTTAATACCTGCAGATAATTAAAAAATAAATTATTCATAATTTTTTTATAAGATAAATTTACTCGTTTTATAATTAAAGATTAAAAACAGAGTCGATATTAAAGTTAAATTCTCTTGGTTTTTGGTGTACATAAAATATAAATACATAAAATATTGTTGTGCCCCTAGCAGCTGAGGAAGGGATTGTTCGGGATTTGCACGCTCAAAGGATTAGGATCCACTCTCTGAATAAGATACTCACGATCTTCTGGTATAACTTGATATATTTTACAAGACTTTATACACTTTGCACTTGTTCGCGGTTATAAAGGTCGGGCGCGATACGTTATATTTTCGGCGAGCGTGAGAGCTGTCGTTCTTCTGATTTTGCTCTCCTTTCTGCTCATCTCGTCTCCGTATATATATTAATTGGTCGGATCGGAAGGAGTGTGATGACCCTGGCCGGAGCACGTCTCGTGCTCCGCTTGTCAGTCTACCTCGTCAGCTGCTTACTCAGCTTCCCAGAACTTGACCGTGGCTTCCTTTCTGTAGTCGCGTCTTTTACATAATTTTCTTGGTAATCTTTCATTATTCTTTCTTGATTACTTTTCCTTGGGCTATATTAATTATGCTTTACTTTGCTTTTTCTTAATCTTTCTTAATCTTTACTTAATCTTTTATATTTAATCTATTGGGAAATTGGTCGGGCTACGACATCCCTCCCCCTTTGGAAAAAGAAAATTAACTATTTGTGAATTTTCGTCTACGTAAACTTTTCGCTTTTTACAATAGTTTCTTAAGATTACTTTATTTAATATAATATTGCGGTGTTGTTTATCGCGGCGTCGGTTTCTATCTCCGCTGTTACATTCACTCCGCTTGCGGTGCCATAGATGTGCTCCTGAATTGTTTTTGGTTTGCACATCGGGTTTACATTAGTTTCTAATGGTATTTTACCTTTTGTTACGCATTTTTTCTTAGTATAAGTTATTGCTATTATAACGCTTATTGTTATTATTATTCCAGTGCAGCTTGTCGTTACTGGATATATGATATGTTCGTTTGTCGGAGAATAGTTATTGTTTATGTCTTTGTTTGTTTGAGAATGCAATGATCCGCATTTTCAAACTCGGCGTGCAGTTGCCGCGCGACACGTCGTCGCCGTGCGCGCGATGCGAGGCAGCATTTTCGCGACCGATCGTAAATGCGCGATATAAATAAACATCGAACTCTTCTCGAAGGATCCAAGTTCGGAATTGCGACAAACAAGTCGAATAAAAACTGGCGGCGAAAGTCAGAATAATTCGAGAATATTCTGGATCCTTCGAGAAGGATGCGACGTTATAAAAGCGAGCCGACGATCAAATTCGCCGCAGTCCGCACAGAGCAATCAACGCTTATCCGTATTTGCGTATTCGTGAGATTTCGACAATTCGTGTGAAACTGATTCGCATCAATACCGTTGTGTGACTACCGGATATAAACCAAGACAGACGATTTTTCGCTGTTTATCCGCCGCGTGTGGAGTACGATTACGTTCTCATCGTTGTTGTATATGCCGGTGTACATACTGTGTTCGTCCGAGAATTAAGTGCGTTAAGATAATCGCGCTCTCGTCAATCCGTTGCTCGGCTCATTACGCGCCCGAACTTTTCACAGCACGCTAGCTCACACGTCCACTTTAATTTTGCGCACATTTACTAATCCTTCGAGCCGGATCTCTTGCTATCCGGTGCTTGTGTGTGGAGTGAGTGCAGTGGTGATCTTCGTCGGAGCTTCTCCGGACATCTCACCTAAAAACAAAGATGAGTAAAGACACGGACTCAACTATACGTTTGCAACTGGAGCTATACGGGCGCATTGCACGCTCGTATGACAACTTACGTAAATCGAGGTCCGCCAATATAACAATCGGATTGACGGAGGCGCCCTCCAAGCTCTGGAGGCCAACTGGGCGAAATTCGAGTACCATCACGACAAGCTCGTTGCTTCCTGGGAGTCCCTGCGCGACAGTGACTATGTCAAAAAGGACATGCAAGCGTTGGCAGAGGAAGCTTACCTCACGCAAAAGGGCATGTTCCTGGACACGCTTCGTCACCTCAGATCCACGGAGAAAACTGAGGCTCCCGCTGCGAACATCTTCGCCGCGAACAACTCTGCCAAGGATACAACTTCCTCAGTTCTGCGGGCTGTATGAAAATTGGCCGTCGTTCCGAGACCTTTTCCATTCTCTCATCGGGAAGGATAAATCGGCCGCCAACGTCGAGAAGCTTCACTACCTGAAAGCGTGCCTGAAAGGAGAAACGGAGCTCCTCATTCGCAGTCTACCCACGACAGGCGAAAATTTTGATCGCGCGTGGAAGGTTCTCACGAACTATTACGAGAACAAGCGCCTGCTCGTGCGATCGTATATTGCGAGGTTCACGGCGATTCAATATAAAGGATGAGTCGAGCACAAATTTACGTAATCTTTACCACGGCGTGTTGAGTACCGTCGGCTCGCTCGAGAGCATCGGTCGACCGATAACGAGCGGCAAGAACCTGTTTGTCCACCTCGTTGTCGATCTTTTGGACTCCCGATCCCGTCGCGAGTGGGAGAGCGCGATCAGTGACACGACGGATTCGCCGTCATACGCGGAGTTAATACAGTTCCTCGACCGGCGACTGCACACGCTCGAATCGTTACAACCGTCCAAGTTGGAACGGAGATCCGCGAAACCGGGCGCGACTTCCGGACGTTTGTCGCGCGTGCTTCACGTCCGGAAACCGGAAGGCAAACGCGGCCAGTGTACCTTGTGCCACCAAGAACATTACATTATGTTCTGCGACACGTACAAGGCGAAAACGACACCGGAGTGACGGCAGCACATCGAGAGACATCAGTTGTGCTTCAACTGTCTCGGGAAGCACAAAGTCAGTGACTGCCCGTCGAAGAAGACGTGCTCGACGTGCGGCGCGCGTCATCACTCGACACTCCACGACGCGTGCACGTCCACCGAAGTCGCCAGATCCTCGCTTTCCGCGAACCAAGCTCCGAAAGCCGCGTCGGCAGTGCTTCTCGCGACGGCGCGCGCCCGCGTTGCCGACAGGTTCGGCGTTCTTCACGCTCGAGCTTTCATCGACCAGGGATCGGGGGTGTCGATCATCGCTGAGTCACTGGCCCAGCGACTGCAACTTGTCCGGACTCCTACTTCGACATCCATAGACGGCGTTGGCGTTTAACCTACGGGCGCATGGGGCTGAGTAGAGCTTGCGCTCACGCCGCTGCACGACGGTCCGCCGCTACGGATTTCGGCTCTCGTCCTTAAACGGCTGACGCTGTATAACGGCGGCATCCGGGTGAGCCGCCAGACGTGGCCGCACATCGAAGGCCTTGAACTCGCCGATCCGGACTTCTTCGCAGCCGATCCGGTGGAGCTTCTCCTTGGTGCGGATGTTTGCGCGGGAATTTTCCAGCCCGGTCTGCGACGCGGAGGACAGCGCCTGTGGCACAAAAGACAACGCTGGGTTGGATTTTGTCGTGTTCCGTCGGCATTACAGCCGTAACCCGGTCCGCCCAGACTCACCAATGCTGCGGAGACGACGACCTTCACGGCTTGGTGCAGGAGTTCTGGCAACAGGAGGAGATAGAAGCCAGGATTGCTCCACTCACCACTGACGAGCCGAAGACCACTTCACCTGAACTCACTCGCGAGACGCCAGCGGCCGCTTTGTCGTGCGTCTTTCGCTCAAATTGCCTCTTTCAGACCTCACGGGAACGAAGCGCACCGCCGTCCGCATGCTCGGGCAAATGGACCGCAGGTTCGCCCGTGACGCTCAGCTGAAGCAGTTGTATACGGACTTCATGGTAGTATGAAGTCCTGGGGCACATGTTCCCTGCCCGGCATGCCGGCGCTGCAGGAACGACCGGTTGCTACCTGTTTTACCACGGCATGATGTGCAAGACGAGCCCCGCCAAGCTGCGAGTCGTTTTCAACGGTTCATCGACAATGGCGACAGGAGCAAGCTTCAACGGGCACCTCAAGGTGGGACCGAATCTCCTGCCTGCTCTGGACGACGTTCTGTTACAGTGGCGAGTGCACCGCTTCGTGCTGGCGAGCGACATCGAGAAAATGTATCGCCAGATACTCGTCGCTCCGTCAGATCGTCACCTACAAAAGATTGTATGGCGTTACGAAGACCAGCCTCCCCAGGAATTCGAGCTCAACACCGTTACTTACGGCCTGGCGTGTGCTCCGTTCCTGGCGATGCGCTCCTTGCGACAACTCGCCGATGACAAGGAAGCCCAATTCCCCCATGGTTCAGCGGTTCTGCGCCACGATGTCTACATGGATGACATCCTCACGGGCGCACCCACCATCGAGAAAGCCATGGGTCTTCAGCGGCAATTAACGAATCTGTGCACGGCGGGCGGGTTTCCGCTAAGGAAGTGGTCGGCCAATGATCGCCTGTTGACTCATATATCCTGCCTGGCCACAGGACGCAGCGCGACCTGCCATCACTGGCACCCGAGCATCGACAGCTTCTCTTTCTCCATGTGGTCCATCACCGTGTCCACATATTCAAAGCGGTCCGTCCTATCGCTGACGGCCCGCTTGTTTGACCCACTGACTAGTTCCGACCGTGATCCGAGCGAAGATCTAGTCCACGTGGTTGCAAGAGCACGACTGGGACTCTTTACTGGATGAGACCGACACCCAGGCGTGGATTAAGTTCCGGGCCGACCTCCCTAAGCTGGAGGATATTCGCGTCCCTCGCTACGTGCATCTCAGCGCATCAGGCGCGCGAGTCGAGTTGCACGGCATCGCGGACGCATCCGAGCGAGCCTACGCCGCCGTCGTCTATACACGCTCGGAGATCTGCAAGGGACATGTGATTATTTCTCTTATTGCAGCAAAAACGAGGGTAACGCCGCTGAAAACCGTGGCATTACCTCGCTTGGAGCTCTGCGCGGCCTCTCTTTTCACGAAGCTAATGGTTCATGTCAGGAGGGTTCTCCGAGCGACGGATGCGCTCATCCATACACCCATCCACCTATGGTCCGACTCCACGGTCGCGCTAGGCTAGATTCGAGGCCATCCGTCGCACTGGGAGGCGTACGTCGCTAACCGGGTCGCCGAAATCCAGTCGACCTTGCCAGGAGCACAATGGCATCATCTCCCGGGGACGGAAAACCTTGCCGACTGCGCGTCGCGAGGAATCTCCCCGAACGAGCTGGTCGGTCATTCGCTCTGGTGGACGGGTCCACCCTGGCTGCCGGAGGACTCAACATCATGGTCGTCGAACAATGAAGATGCGCCCGCTACGGACCTGCCGGACGATCGCGTCAGAGCACGCTGCTGCGTCGCAAGTTGTAGAGACCGAGCCCTAGGAGCTGATTCGCTTCGATGCACCGTCTGCAGGTGTAAGCGATGGAGAGAAAGAGCAGCCTCTCCTCGCTGCGACAATCCAGCCCACGGTCAAGGACACCCTGTCGGCCGCCGAGTGCGACGACGCTTGCTCGACCTGGATCAGGGTGGTGCGGGCTGTAAAATACAAGGCGGAATTAGAAGCGCTTGCCCGAGGAGCTCGGCTCTCCAACCAAAATCAGCTGATAAAACTTACTCCGTTCATAGACTCGCAAGGCATCCTTAGGGTCGGTGGGCGGATCAAACATGCCCTCCTGGCCTACGACCAGAGACACCCGGTGATCCTGCCGAACGCATCTCACTTTACGCGGCTCGTCGTAGAAGCCACCAATGCACGCTGCACGGAGGAGTCCAGTTCAGGTCCGACAACGGTTTGGATTCCCCGCGGGCGGCAGCTAGTTAAGGCCGTGATCCGTCGCTGCGTCACCTGCGTCCCATGGCGGGCGGCCATTCAACAGCAGATCATGGGGGATCTGCCGCGCCTTCGGGGTCACTCCGGCGAGGCTATTTCTGCACATCGGAGTGGACTACGCCGGCCCGATCCAGCTGCACACGACCAAAGGGCGTGGACATCATGCGTACAAGGCCGTGATCTTCGTGTGTCTCAGCACGAAGGCCGTGCATCTGGAGGTCATGTCGAACTATTCGGCGGACGCGTTCTTAGCCGCCTTGCGATGGTTTATGGCTAGGCGAGGGCTCTGTCGCAGCTTTCACAATGACTGCGGCACGAACTTCGTCGGAGCAGATGCTCAGTTCCGAACATTCTTCGCCGTCGGAGCAATCCGGAGCAGCAGAAGATAGCGGACCAGCTGGCCAACGACCGGATTTGGTGGTGCTTCAATCCATCAACGCCCCATTTCGGCGGCCTCTGGGAAGCAGCGGTGAAGTCATGCAAGCATCATCTCCGGAGAGTGCTGGGAGAGTCGATGCTCACTTACGAGGAGATGAGCATTCTCCTCACAGATCCTCGCAGATCGAGGCCTGTGTCAACTCCAGGCCATTGCAACCCTTATCGGACGACCCCGACGACCTGGTGGCCTTGACCCCGGGGTACTTCCTTATCGGGTCAGCGCTCAACGCCATGCCTGAGGGAAGCGTATCGGACGAGCCGGTCGGTCGTCTCTCCCGCTAGCAACTACTCCAACGGATGCGCGATCACTTCTGGAAGCGATGGTCGCATGAGTACATCCAGGCACTCATCCAGCGACCGAAGTGATGGGCCGCCACCGAGGAAGTGCGCGTCGGCAGATTCTGCCTTCTTCGGTTCAGGGGAGGACGGACAGATCCGTGTGGTCACCGTCTGGACCGCAGCCTCGGAGATGACCCGCCCAATCATCAAAATCGTCCTCTTGCCGGAGAGCCACACCGATGAGCAAGAAAACGAGCCCGCGCATCGCGAGTAATGCCTCTCGTGGCTAAGAACAAAAAACATGCACGAATAATCTCATTTCGCGGCTCACATTAACTATTTATATCGTGCGAACAAGAGTTAACCGCGATCCGAGTAAATTATCGTGTAATATCAGCGCATCCTACCTTATAATTTGCCGCCTGTCAATCAGCTGTTCCACTCCGCGATCATGCGTCTCGCTCTCCGCGCCAGCGAACTAACACGTGGCATTCGGCGCCGGGCGGCTCAGATTAGGCTGGGTAGGCCTCTCTCGCGCTGCGTGAATATTTCATAATTACTCCGCGCCTCGCTCTTACAACGCGGTACGAGTGAGACACGCACCTGCTCACTTACTCACGTCGTGACGATCCGTGCTCGTCTCCATCTCGTCGAGGTGGACGTTTCGACGCGTTGTAGCACCTCACGATACGTCAAACACTTCTATGCACTCGAGCCGAGCGCGTGAGTCCGTGATCTCATGTGTACCGTGGATCACGAATTTACGCTGTGCGTATCTTGCGGCGCACTTCATTCATGGCCGGCTGCAGGGCCGTGCCATGGAAAGGCTCATCGGGCGCCTGCAAGGCGGTGTTACTTCGCCGGAAACTCGGCGAGGCAAGCGGGATGTTTGAGAATGCAATGATTCGTATTCTCAAACTCGGCGTGCAGTTGCCGCGCGACACGTCGTCACCGCGCGCGCGATGCGAGGCAGCATTTTCGCGACCGAGCGAAAATGCGCGGTATAAATTAATAAATCGTCGCCCTTCTCGAAGGATCCAAGTTCGGAATTGCGACAAACAAGTCGAATAAAAACTGGCGGCGGAAGTCAGAATAATACAAGAATATTCTAGATCCTTCAAGAAGGATACGACGTTATAAAAGCGAGCCGACGACCGAGCTCGCTCCAGTCCGCACAGAGCAATCAAAGCGTGTACCGTGTTTGCATATTTTGTGAGATTTCGACAAGTCGCCGTGTGAAACTGATTCACATCAGTACCGTTGCGTGATTACCGGATAATAATCCGAGACAGACGATTTTTCGCTGTTTATCTGCCGCGTGTGGAATACGATTACGTTTTCATCGTGTTTGTATATATCAGTGTACATTACTGTGTTCGCCCGAGAATTACGTGCGTAACGATAATCGCGCTCTCGCGTCGATCCGTCGCTTGACTCGTTACGCGCCCGAACTTTTCGCAGCACGCTCGCACACGCGTCCACATTTAAAGTCGCGTACAATCATACACCCATAAAAAATGTCTAATGGACATCTATAATGGATTTGTAAACGACATCTACCATGGAGATAATATAAATTTCTATTAGATATCTATACAATATCCACTGTGGAAATGGATGTCGCATGAAGCTATATGGAGGCTATATGGACATCCAATGGATGTCATGTTCCGTGTGAGATTTTAACACTTTTCTAATATTTTTAATTATCAATAGATATTACTGAGAATGGCGACGATATTTAAATATTGTGAGATTGACATATTAACAGAAAAAGACCTTGATCATGATCCGTTGGAAAACGAAAATGAAATCAATTCAGAAAGTGTAAAATAGGACGAAAAGCAGGAGAAATCTTTTGAAAATAGTAGAAAGGAGGAACACACAATGTAAAGTATATTTACATTTTGCATTTTTTATGCTATATTGTATTTTCAATGTTTTTTCAACAAAAAAAATTACAAATCTACTATCATTACTATATAACTTCATATTCTAATGTTTGCTTTAATATGTCCTAATTTTTATAAATAAGATATATCCACCACTGTAATAAAATTCAAAATACTCGAATAAGAAATATCTTTTTTCTTAGTAATAATTCTCATTATCTTCATAAACATTCTTTTTTATATTTAATTATTAAGGTATTTTGAATTGAGAATAACAAGAACATTGGAATATACATTGGAATATAACAAGTAGAATGACAAGTAGAATTACATAATAGGGATTGCTAAATTCGCATACTATTTATCAGCAAATAACTTCTAGAAGATAAAAGAAAAGAATAATAAAGAGAAGAATACATTGACAGATAGATAAAATTACGATAGTATATGCACATAATTGAATCACTATTTTTCATTTAATAAATGATTATATTAAAAAAATAAATAATTTTAGATAGAAAACGATAGGACTATATAAGAAAAACAGATAGAAAATAATGATACATGATTTGATGTAATTAATTCATATATATTATTTGTATTCTATAAGTTATTTTTATATATTAAAACAGAAAGAAATTTTTTATTCAGGGTGTCCGAAAAATTTTAACATGCCCGAAGTGTGAAGATAGATTGATTCAAACTGAGAAGAAAAATATACAAAATTGCAAAATTTGCAATTATTATTGAATTATTAATTAAACCGTCTGAGCGAATAAGCACGTAAAATGGCCATTTTATATGTCTACCAAGTTCAGTCTACCACTTTCTACGTGTTTATTCGCTCAGACGGTTTAATTAATAATTCAACAGCTATTGCAAACTTTGCAATTATTTATAGGATTTTTAGCATCGTTGCCGGATAGAAAACGATAATGTTGACTCACGATATAATGTGATAGAATGACATTTTTTTGCTCAGTTAATTACTATATTGAGAACGAAAGAAATTTTGGATAGGAAATGATAGGCGTACATTGGCAGGATAGATAGAAAACGATAGTTTGATTGACTCATGATGGAACATGATAGAATGACATTTTTTCGATCAGTTAATTACTATATTCAAAACGAAAGAAATTTATGATAGGAAATGATAAAAGTATATTGTACATTGGAAGTGCATAGAAGTTGATAAAATATGATTGATACTCACTATACTTGTTTACCTTATAGCGCCAATATTTTGTGAATTGCGGATAGCATAGAGCATTGCATAGAGTTCTATTTGAACATTATTATAAAACATAATATCTTATTATTCAGAAAAGTCTTATAATATATGATATATAATTATTCGTAACAATCTTATAGGTTTTTATTTATATGGTATGTGAGATATTTTAATAATATTACAGTAATTTTCTATCGTTAATACATATATTAACTCACGAAAATCAGAAATCACAAACACAATTAAGAAGGAAAAGAATTTTTTGTCGTTTCCTATCGGACTTTTTAAGCAGAGAGGCGCAACGTCGCCGCGGACTATGAGAACGCTGGACGTCCACTCATGATCGTCTCGTTTGCGCACACTACGGATCAGACAAGACAAAATTTCCCGATCGGACACAGGCTGGATCGGACACCGGCCCGACCGGACATAGGCCCGATCGAACATCGGCTTGATCGGATACATATGGTTGCAACTGGACCAGGCCCGATCGGACACAGGCTTGATCGGACACCGGCCTGATAGGACATCGGCCCGATCGGACACTGGCCCGATCGGACACTGTAGCATGTACTTTGTAAGTTGTAAAGCGAGGTCTACCATGCTTACTGTCGGGGTAGGTGCGGGAGAGGGGCCAAAGGCCCCCCTTGCACCCCCGCCGTGTGTGTGTGTGTGTGTGTGTGTGTGTGCGCGCTCGCGCGTGCTTCCTGTCCATGCATGTACTTTGATAGTACTTTGGTACTTTAAAAGCGTCTGTGTCCGATTGGGCCTGTGTTCGATCGAGTCTGTGTCCGATTGGACCGGTATCCGATCGAGCCTGTGTCCGTTTGGGCCTGTGTCCGATCGGGCCTGTGTCTAATTGCTACCATATATGTCCGATCGAGTCGGTATTCGATCGGGCCTGTGTCCGATTGGGCCGGTGTTCGATCGAGCCGGTGTCCAATCGGGTCTGTGTCCGATCAGGAAATTTTGTTGTGTCCGATCGGTAATGTGCGCAATCGAGACTCATTCGTTCACTCAAAGATCCGAGCAATACATTGATAGCTGAAATTTTAAAAAATATTCAAAAAAAAGAGAAGAAATGCGAGATCTACGCGGACAGTGCAAGATTTATACGTAAATCGAGAAGATTCAAATAGATCGCGAACGATATCAAACGACACTCATCTCGATGTAACATACAGACGAACATTTAATGACGTACAAAAACAATCGATGTATCTAAACGGATATTTACGATTAAAAGAAACGAGAGATATGATTCCGGAATTTGACGGAAATTCGTAAGTTAAGCTCAAAGAATTCTTAAGCGCATATTCATACGCGATAAAAAATATTAATCCCGCAGACGAAAGAACATTATTATAAACAATACTTTGCACAAAACTAAAAGGAAAAGCAATGATAGATTTTGAAACCCGAGATATAAATAGGTTCGGACAACTTAAACGAGAACTCGAAATCTGCTATTTAAGCAAGAAAAGCATTACGCATTTGCAAATCAAGTTTAACTCCTTAAAACAAAAAAATAGCGAAAGTGTCAGAGCATATGGACTTCGCGCCGATAATTTAATTATGGAATTATATGAATCCATGATCGAAGGTCAAGATTATGGCAGCAAACGAAAACGCATAATACTTTGAGACAATACAACAGCAAAATTTCCAAATAGGATTCCATGATGATATTAAATTAATAGTGTGAGCATACCATTTCTCGACGCTACAAAAAGCTATCGCAGGAGCCAGTGCGGATGAGAAGGGCCCATCAGAATGCGTCGCAACATAAGACTATACAAATTCGCAAGCAATGCGAAATAAAATATCACAATGCAATAAATGCGGAAAACTAGGACATCATGGACGCAGTGATGCCAGAATATACACGCTTGCAACGAGCAATCGTAAGAATGACGTACACAAGCGCAAACCGCGTATGTGTGAGCTCGGCTGGCTTCGGATAGCAGAAGAGGACAGATATATTATTTTCTGTCTCTCTCCTTCTTATCGAGTCGGTAACAAGACGGGCGGAGGGCGGCCGAATCTAACGGCACTTTTATTATAAAATGTGGACACAAGCTTTCGATTGCGACCAGTTCGAATAAGGGCCAATTTCATCACCTTCGGTTAAGTTAACTGACGGTTAAAATCAGCAGGGTGACAACAGAAAATAGAGGTGAATGAAAACCAAGCATTCTTATCATTTCAGTTGCCACTCTGCCGTCGATTAATCTAACCGAAGGTGATGAAATTGGCCCTAAGATTGGTGCAGTCAATCTCGAGAAATGATGATCGTATATGAGAATTGACATTTTTCGTTTTTCATCAGTTTCAGATCACACGTACATACGCTCGCACGCACACATGCAAAGCGATTTTGTCCCTCAAGGCGCGTTTGCAGCGCTCACATATGATTATTAGCTTGATGTATAAATACGCCTTGAGAGACAATATGTACGTGCGTGTATATGTATATGATATGTATCAAGCGACGCGATTGGGAGTAGTATCGCGACGCAAAGATAAAGAGCGGGAGGGAGAGAGAAAGAGAACGGGAGAAAGAAAGAGAGAGAGCGGGAGAGAGAGAGAGAGAGAGAGAGAGAGAGAGAGAGAGAGAGAAAGAGAGAGAGAGAAAGATAGAGAAAGAATGAGAGAAAGTGCGGGAGATTAAGAGAAAGAGAGAGAGAGAGAGAGAGATCGATTCACTGCGTGAGCGCTCCACCACTACTAGGCGCGCGGCTCACTGATGTGCGTGCGGCTAAAGGTCGGCGCTGATTGGTCAGACTTTACTCAATAATAACTTTTTTATTAAGTGTCACAGAACAAAATGGTAAAGGAATTTTCTGTTCAGTTTACTGTGCTCTACCCGCTCACGAGCACTGGCACAATCTTTGCAGGACATCCTGTATATAGTGCTATTGTTTTGTATATATAATGTTTATTTGCAGGATAAAGAAAGGACACAATTTTTTATAAAAGAGTAGCATTCAAATAACGGCTTTACAAATGTTATCCGTTGCCTATATTCACTTATAAAGACTGCAATTTTTAAAATACTATATATTTAAAAAATAAAAAAAAGATTATAAGTGTGATTTGTACTTATTATTGTATTAAAATAAAGGACAATTATATTATACATATATCAAATTTTTATTTAATAATAATATGTTATCATAATATAAAAAAATTAAAATTTTGTTGCAATTATATTTACTTTGAGAAAAATAAATACTACATATTTATGTTATACATTAAACTTTAATTTTCTTTGTATGTATATAACTTGTAACGATACGTACATCGTTACTTGACCGTCCACCCCCCGGACATCACCGCCCAACGACCACCAGTCAGGCCGAAGGGCGAATGCGCATCTCGCGCATATAAAATACCACGCTCATCAGTCACGGGACCTGATAGAGCGAAGGCACTATGCGCCCCATTGAAATAACCGCGAGAGCTCGCGAAAACATGTATTTGTTTGTTATTATTTATACCGGCTAGGCACACCGTACCGGAGCACGATTCGCGCGCTCGGGAAACCGCTCCGACCGTTTCCGAATATTCCCGAGCCGCGGTCGGGCTCAACCCGCCGAAATTGTTTTAAACAATTACTGCGCCGACGCGCAACCGCCGACACCGGGTATAAATAAGCGCTCTCGACGCGACAAAAGGCAGAAAAACCTTTCCGCTGTCTCTAGAGTCAGTACGACGTCTAGAGCTCCTGAAAACCTACACGCTTTCAAGACGAGATCGAGGTTGGATGTGTCCAGTCTCTGCTGAGGGTTCTCAGCATCTCAGATATAAAGCGTTCCGACCGCATACCGCCGCTCGGCAATAATAATCTCGCGGTGGGAAATTACCCGCCACCGATGGATATTCCCGTCTGCCGGACAATCCTTTCCGCAACGCGAACCGATTCCGACCGTTTCTGTCCATCGGAAAAGAACACGCAAATAGCTACCGCTGGCATAGACTCGTCATTATTAGGGCGACCGAAGCCATTATACAAAGGGCCATACGACTGCCCCACGCGCCAAATTCATAGACGCGCGATTTGTCTAGCACACTACTCCCGCCCCTCGCGGGCCGCGACAATTATACGAATATCCGATCGCACCGAAACACGACGGCTTCTGCCGATCGCACGACTCGCGGGCATCCACGGTTATATACACATACATACCGCTGCACGTTGCATCCGCATCAGATACACACGCGACTGCAGCCGTACCTGCAAGCATTGTATATATCCGCGTATCGCATTCGCAGCATATCGCGCCGCGCGCAGTATTACACACACACACACACACACACACACACACACACACACACACACACACGCGCACACGCGCGCACACGCGCACACACACACACACACTCACACGCGCACACGCGCACACACTCACACGCGCACACGCGCACACGCGCACACGCGCACACACACTCATATACATGGCACACCGACAAGCCGCGCACACATACATACCGTTGGCGTAAACACGTATCGACATCACGATCACCTACACATACACATACGTTCGCTTCGCTCTTACACACGCATTGTTACGATCACATTCTGCATTTGTACACGTATTCAGCGTACTATCATTCTGCATTTATACAATCACTCGACATTTATACATTCACGCCCGACCACTCACTTTGTAAACCACCCATTTGACGAATTAAATAAACTCAATTATTTATTTCTATAAACTCTCGCATTTCATACTTGCTACCCGTCCGAGCCCTGATCCCGATCGAACTATCCCTCAATCACGTTCGGAAAAACCGACCGTTACAAACTAAATAAATAAATGATATTATAGAAAAAAAGTGGTAGACATATATCTCGCAACGGACAACATAATATTAATTATATGCAAAGGAAGCCAAAGTACGTAAATACATACGTAGTATTTATTTTATTATTCTCAAATGGATATTTTTATTGCAACAAAATATTAATCACTTTAATTTATTAATCCATTTGTCAGTATACGTAGTATGTAT
>JBCEZX010000075.1:9009307-9022540 GCA_039654345.1 Cataglyphis cursor
TCTGGACGTAACATATGGCTTAATTTCATCTGGAGGAACATAATAATTCATGCGTTTAACACTATTACTGCTTCCTTCAGTGGAGCGTTTATCACTATTGCTGCTTCCTTGAGTGGAATACATTTTTGTCTCTCGGTTATAAGAATTAGAGCGGTTTTGAGAAGTAGAGCGATCGACACGACACTGATCGTATAAAAATTTACCCGAGCATATGTGACGCTTATTTTTTAAAACTACGATGTGATAGGTACATTAATGCTTTAAAATTTAGGAAAAGTTGAAGACAGCCAAGTATGATGTGGTTAATGCTTTTAAATTAATCTCATGTATCGCACGCTAATAATTTTGTCGCCGTCGTACGTGCAATCTGATGGTGATCTCTTCTCCTCGAAAATCGAGGAATCGTCCGTCTTGATCCGCAACGCGTATCGTTACATCTTTAATGTTCCGCACGATGATCGGCAAGTAAATGATTGTGCAGGCGTTTCTGATATCTTATATCCTGGCGATACGCTCGGTGAAAATTCATGTATCGTATAAACGCGTATGCCATTGCTGTACGCACGCGCGATCACTCTATGCGGATAATATTTATATTGTGATTATGTTATGATATTAATCGGTACGTCCAATTGGTGCCACTGTCTCAGTTGCAGTATACGGTTTGAGAATCCCAGCAGCGATCCAATGTTGTTGGGTTTGTTAAAGTTTACTCTGAAAGCGCACTTGATCTCGCTATTCATTGTATTATAATTAGCACGTAGCACTATCGGGTATTCTATAGTCTCATTCTCGTCCGAGGACCGTTTGCTCGAACGGTCTTCTCTCTCGAGATACCACTGCGTTTATCGAAACGATTGCCGGAGCGAACTACGCGTCGCGGGCGTTTCCGTAAAATTGCACGTTTCAAAAACTCATGTATAGCGTGTATCTCGTACGATCCCTCGAGAATCGTAATTTCCGTGTCATCTTCATCAAAATAAAATTTATTATTCGATGAATTCACGTTCGACATCGTATGATAAATCTCAAAATTCGTTAGACCGAGCTCGTAGTCACCGTCGTTCAAATCTTCGGCTGGATTGTAGTGTACCGCGAGGACGCTACTCTTTCCGGTCAGCGTGAATGTCATAGACATGTCGACAAAACTATTTAACGATACTGAGTCTTAATGATGCATCGTCAGGCTTTAAATTTGCATGCATCGACCGTTCGGAGAAACTGCAGACAATTGTCCGCAGATGCTCTGATCATAAGTTCGAACAGGTATGTGATTGTACTCGATCTTCGTCACGTTCCGTCCGAAATATCGTACCAATTCATTTGATGGTCGAAAATTGCCAAAACTATCGAAATATATATCGCGATTTCCTCTTTTTGCATACGCCACCCAATGCGTACCAAGTCCTTTCATATTATTCAAATTCACGATGCCGCTTTCGTTTGGACATATACTACCGATTGGTAAAGAATCACGCATAAAAACGTCTCTAAAAAATGGTATACGTATACGTTTTGCCAATTGTTTTAATTGTATGTTTGTTGTCCCGTGGGCATATTTAACGCTTTTTTGATGTTTTTTTTTGTTGTCATTCTTTGTCCATGTTTATATGGGCTGAGATACAATCTCTTTCCAAATTTGTGCGGAGCGAGATAAAGCCCGTGACCTTTTCATTGAACGATTATGACATTGCAGCTCTTCCAGCTGACGCCGCGCGGCTTTGCTATTGTTTACCGCCTTCGCCGCGCCAGCTTCATCAATCAAGGATCCGAGCGTGCCCAACATCGATAGAATCGGCAATATACCGCCTCGTTTCGCTGTTGGAAGTATCCATTTTTTCACCGTTTTTTTCTTTGTCTTCGTCTTTGTCTTCATACCTATACCGAGCTTCATCTTAGCTTTCATAGCTGCCCAGACAGCTGTGGCTGCGCCTCTCTCACCGAGAGTCGAATCTTTCGCAATGATGCGTTTTCGCGCTCTTTCAGCGAGTATCCTATCAGCCGCATATCTCTCGATAAGATCGGTATTCCGAGAGTACGCTATCATGTTGCCGGCACGCCGCGTCCAGTGAATTTATATCATGATCGCCTCTCGTCAATCGTTTTTTCAAATGAGTGTCCGGACCGTGAAACTGATAGCCGGGAATATGTAACTCGAATGGAAAAGCGTTTATCACGCTATTTAATAGGCCTCTATCTATTTTCGTTGACATTCGCTACAATCTTTTATCAACGGTGTTGGCCCATCGATTTCGTTCGCTGTTACGGTTGATTATAAAGTTCGTAACAGCGACGATATTGAACCTCCAAATTCGCCTTTATATGTTCCGGAAGCTTATCCCACAAGTAGTGGATGTGATCGCTGCACATTCGCAGTCAAACGACTTTCAGTACAAATTGTAACTGTCCGACGCTCAAATTACAAATATCGGAAGATTTCGATAACAGGACGAACATTTTTTTGCTACTGAGGGATTCGACGTTACGCATATCTATAAATAAGCATTCAATCCAACTGACCTTGAAGCCGGCAAACAAAGATCAGCTTCCCGAGATGACCAGGTCAGATGAGGAGTCGTCGGAGAATCGCGATAAGACGGAAGAGACATCGGACGCGAAGGATGAGTAGAGTGACCGAGGAATAAAATCGCCCAGATACCGGACGGTGAAGAGAGAAAGAAGGGGACCACGAGGCAAGAGAACGTTTGTGAACGTTTTGGAGAGAATCTCGGATTCGGAAGAAACCGAGAAGGAAAATTAAGTAGATTAAGTAAAATTAAGTTAGTTGTAAGTACACTTTTACGCTTATTTGCGCCTTGACTCGAATTTTGTTTACATAAGTTTGACTAGGATTTCCACGTCGTTTTTTTTTCTTCTAGTCTAAGATTGCGCGAACCAATTACCTGTAATGTATTTACACTTTATTTACACTCGGTTACACGGCTACACCTACACTCATACTTGGGTCACGGTACAAGTACACTTTCGATGCAATACTTTTACACTTTACACACTAAACATCTACACTTTAGGATTGCGGATAAATACACTCAGGGATAGCAATTTTACACACGCGACGAATTTTGTGACCTTTTTGTTTATGTCGCAGACAGATATTTTGTTCTTTGTATAATTTTTTGTAACTAGTTGATTTATAAGTTCGTTTTATTTCGCCGATGTACGATTTATATTACGTAGTATAAGTGCGCAATATCAGAAATTGCACATGCGTTGAGCCGCCGAACGGCAACGTAAGAATAGGGAGCCAGAGGAGTGGGGAGGCGAGTATAAGATAGGCAACGCGGCAGGTTTCGGGGCCTTTTTCCCGTGAAATAGCTAAATAGAAAATTAGTTTCGGGTTTTTGTCCAGGGAGTCGCGTTAATAAGTCTCGAGTCGTGAGATACGTGATTAAAAATGCTATTACTAAAGTTTATATTCATAACAAGTTATATTTATATATTTTCTAAATAAATATAATCCTTTGACTTCTTATATTAAACTCAGTGAAAAGTTAATTACTAAATACCTGCGAATCCTTGAATCCCTCGACGATCCAGAATTGTTTGTTTGGTGTTGATCATCCGGGTTGAAGTTCCTGGAATCCAGCGGCGACCTGAAACAGAAAAAGAAGAGATTAGTAAAGGATCATGCTTACGTGGTGACGTCTACGTAGCAGCCAGGCGAATTGCGTCATCCAGACGTTTCCAGAAGAATCCAGCGGCGGCCGTCTTATCGAGACGTCGGGTGGAAATTTCCTTGTTTGTGGGAGAGTAAACGAACTGGCGACCGTTGAAATAAAGGTAGGAGAACCTAGTTTCAAAGCAAATATTATTCTCGCCATCTGAGGTCCGATCACAACCTTTCAGTCGACAATGTGAAAATGAGATTCGTGCGACAAACGTTAGCAATATCAAAGTGATAAATTACGATCGATGGGGGACAACGCTGAGATACGCAAGCATGATATGACTACTATACGCGGTCTTATTTACAGTTCTTCGAATTGCGGTAAAACCAACGTGTTGATAAGTTTTATAGAAAGTCCACACGGTGTACGTTTCGAGAACGTGTACGTGTACTCGAAATCGCTTCAACAGCCGAAATATCGATATCTGGAGAATTTGTTCACATCAATCGAAATTGGTTATTTTAAATTTTCTAACAGTGACAACAGTCATTCCGTCAAACGAGGCCCGTCTAAACTCAATCTTTGTGTTCGATGACATGGCACGCGATAAGCGAGATGCGGTGAAAGAGAACCTCTCAATCGGGTCGGCACTCGAGCGTCGACTGCTTTTATCTCTGTCAGACGTACGCGAGAATATCTAAACATCTGATACGCGACAACGCAAATCTGCTGATTCTGTTCAAACAGGATGGTACCAACCTAAAACAACGATCACGTGAATACCGATATGTCATACGACTTTTGCACGTTGTGTCGCGATTGTTGACAGCACAAGTACGGATTCGTAGTGATAGACAAAGACAGCTCGCTCAACGAAGGTCGATACAGAAAAGGATTTAACATGTTGCTCGCGATACTGCAAAGCAGTTAGTCGTTATCGATACATCGTCGTGGTGAAATGTGAGAAATGGACACTCTGTCGACATGGCTGAGAGCGAGGATATTCGCGAGCGCGAGAAGATTGCGAGGAAAATTGCAAAAACGAGCGAATCGATTCGCAAGAAACATCGCGCTTTAAAGACCGGTAAGGTCGAGGAGGATATTGTGTTGGACAGATACTTTAGACCTCTCATCGAACCGCTACAAAAAATTGTCGACAACTCTAGTTTGATCGTGGTAAAGAATAAGCAGGGGAGTAACGTCGACGCGGGGATAGAATCGTTATCCATCCAGAAGAGTGAGGAGAATGCGACACCGAAAAAGAGAGAAAAACAATCTGTCTGATAGAATCGTTCACGACATAAATCGAAACGATCGGACGCTCCACTGGGTGAACCACCGATAACCTCTACACCGTCCGCAACAACGAGAATCGTACAACCTACGATGCCCGAATTACTTGCGAGCGAAGATGTTTTCGAAATAACGGATGACTCGCTCGTGACGTCCGTTCGAAATCAGTTACAAACGCCGGAATGTCAAGAAATGTTGTGAGATCAGTTAGGTCCACTGGGTCAAAAGTACATCTGAATTGTTCTGAGCGGTGATCAAAATAGCGGTATAGATAACGTGTTCGGTGTTTATCTCGGTCAAGATGGAATGATGTTCGGTAATAAATGTTTTGATGTGGATAACGCGGATAGCATAATTATCGACGGCACACCTGGTCTTTACGAGTTGATCTTCAAGAGAACTCCCGATGACGTCATCTATGCGAAGGATGATAAGGAAACGTACAAGAGCATGCTGTTGACGACAAGTGCGCATAAAGATAATCATGCACACGGTCGAATACGGGACAACAGGAGATAAGTATAAAGAAATAATCGCCGTTGATGTTGATCAAACTAAAAAAGAAAAAATCTGGAAAAGGAGTATTCATGCCTCGCGCGATGACGCTAACCGACAATACGATTGATTACATGCATTGGGACGATCCTAACGAGCAGGTGGATCGTCTACGATTACTCGATTACGCTTCACCAAGCGGGTCACAACGGTCATGATAATGAAATCTTGTTGATCATCGAGGAACTTCGCGAAGCTGGCATTATTATAAATTAAACGATATCTCGACAAAACTAACCAATTGATTGATGTCACTCGCATCAATGATGCATATTAACAAATTTGGATTATTCGAACGGCAAAATGATGCAAGCGATCATAAATTGGTGAAAAGTTACGTGCGCGAAAACGCTTTATGTCGCATTGCTATGGACTATGACGCAAGATCGCGCAAGATTCGCCGTATAGCGCAACCTGAAGCTGATACCGTCAACAAACTATGCGTGGATTAGTGCGTTAAAACATTGAGGAATCAACAGAAAGAGTCAGACGAGAAGCTTACTGCGAGAAGGACGTGCGAGCGTTACAAATTGTGATAAACGAGCTTCAGCGTGCGAATATCGCTAGATTAGAAAATAAGTAACGAACGCTAACAAAACGTCAACGAAACGTCAACAAAAAACAATGGACAGCAACAAACGGTCCAAGATTAGCTATGAACGGTTAGCTACAACGGACGGCAACGAACGGCAACGAACAGTTTAGGAACGGCTGTCGGATGGTTGTTGAACGGCTCAGGAACGGCTGTCGGATCGTTGTCGAACGGCCCAGGAAAAGCTTTCAGACTGCTCAGGAATGGCTCAGAAACGGCTAAAGGACCGCTATCGGCATATGCAGGATAAAGAACCGTTATTGAACGGAAATAAATTGAATGGTTAAAAAAAAGGTTTGAGATATAAATCATAATGTAATTTATTTTCACATATTATTACGCGCCGACCAGTTGCACCTAAAAACATGACATCGTTAAAATCCGATAAAAATATCGAGAAGCTATGACTCGTCGAGCATGCGTTCTCCGGTGAGAAGAAATTTTTCCCGAAGACGCGTCGTAGTACGGGGTTATGATGGCAGGCTGACATCGTCGAGATGCGTCCGTACTCGCGTTTTAATAGAGGCCACTACTACATACTTTCCGTTCGATGTGCTAAGTAAGTACGCGTGGGCCGTACCGCTCAAGAGTAAAGGTGGAAGCGAGACAGTTGGTGCTATCGCTAAGATAATTCAAGATAGCAAGAGGTGCTCAAGAAACATGCAAACTGATATGGGGAAAGAATTTTACAATACCGACGTGCAACGCATGAAGAAACATGACATCAATCATTATTCCAGTATTCGGTGTTGAAGGCATCGGTCGTCGAACGATTTAATCGCACGCTGAAAAAGGATATGTGGAAGATGTTTACGCTCAACAGACTTTACAAATGAGTGGATGAGTTGCCGCGACTCGTGTCGGATTATAATGCGCGCAAACATCGAACTATCGGTATGCGCCCCGTCGACGTTACCCCCGCGCTCGCCGAAAGTCTCTTGGCTACGGTGTACAGCGTGATAAAGATCGCGGGACCGGCAAAGTTCAAAGCAGGTGACTCGGTACACGTTAGCAAATACAAGACGATCTTCAAGAAAGGTTATACACCGAATTGGACCATTGAGATGTTTAAGATCGTTAAAGTGCAGCGTATGAATCCCATAACATATCTACTCGAAGACTATCGCGGAAAATCTGTTGCTGGAGCGTTCTACGAGCACCAGTTGCGTCGCGCGAAATATTCGAACGTGTATCTTGTCGAGAAAATACTGCGCAAAAAGGGTGACGAGGTATACGTGAAATGGCTGGGATTCGATGGATCGCACAATTCTTGGAAACATAAGGACAATATCGTTTAATTAATACAAACTGTATTTATTTTAACATATGAAAAATATGAAATACGTAAAAGATTTAAAATATATAAAAATATAATATATGTAAGATGTATACAGCATATAAAAATATAAAATATAAAAAAGAAAAAAGATAAATATATTTCTCTTGTTTTCCTATCGATAAATTGATGCATACACACATACATACACATAATACATTTACATTACGCTACATTACATTTTATAAAAGTATCTGGTAATGTTCCCATGGTAACGTATCGGTCGTTTCGGATACGATATACCGTTTATCATCATACGGATTTAGAGCAATTTTTGTCTTGCGGATGGTATATACTTCGTCTAATTTTGACCTAATACACGATTGTTGACGCGTCATTTCAATCTCTTCGTTCAAATACCGCGTGTAATCGTCAAACGTTCTCGTTCTCGCGACAACGTTGTTCTTGACTTCTTTAACCTTTTTCGTATCTTTTTTACCATCTACTCGCAACATTTTTGCTCTAACTCCAACGAATTCGATTATGATCGCGCCATTATTTTCATCTTTCATTAAAACCGGCGCTTTCTTGTTCTTGAACGATATACCGTACGTTATTAGTCGGATAATCGCTCGAATCTATCGATATCGCGTTTCATGTTGTCACATTGTCGCATTTAATGTGATAAATTAAACTATCTGTATCAGTGTACATTATTTTACAATTTTTGCGATATAATGGTATCACGTATTCATGGTGAAATTCGTATAAACACACTTTCAATATATCGAGTATACACATACCGACATAAATTGGTTTATTAAATTTCACTTCAAGTTTGCATATTTCGATGGCAATCAAATTTTCCGAAAAGACACTTCTACTATGGAAATTTAGTTTTGCGGTCATTGCCTCTCCACCGTACTGTCTATCCCACTTTGTTAATAATTTTACACTAACATGATTGCGTACATTTTCCATCGTTTTGCCAAATACCGCGTTATTCATTAATTTATTATTAATAAATTTTTTTCGAAATCATTTCTCGCGAGTGCTCGGAATTTTATATTAAGTTCGCGATGTAATCGCGGAGCCATGGAGATTGTGAAAATTGCAATATGCGATGAATCTTTGCGACGCGAAGACCGTGACGCGTACACTACTGCAAGTTGCGGTAGTATATCACGTAACGCTTTTTATCGTATAATGTCGGGAGGAGCTTGTCCTCCCGCTTACCGGGAGGTTTATCGTGTGTTTATCGGGTAAAACGATAGGTCAGCGTACGCATCGTGAAGACGTTGCGGATACTCGAGATCGACTTCGAGGATGTAGTCGATAAATGAATCGAACGCGATCGATGATGTATCAAAATTGGATACATTATCGACATATCGAAAATCAGCATAAGGCAATGGTTAACACATTGCCCGTCGGTACAAATTATTTATATCAAAGTACATTAAATACGATGAAGATTTCGATGGATCGTACGACTGCATGTATTTGTTATTGGCTCGCGCGTATCTGTCGGAACATTGGCATTACAACGTTCGATAAACATAACTATGTCGATATCGGTGAGCAGCTCAAAATTTACACAAATATGCTTCATCATGGCGTCCCATGTGTATTCGGGAAGAGTATAGTAAGACGCGGGGTCGAGCCCATAATACACCCCTTTTAATACAACTTTCACCGAAATTTTCAATAACGTCGGCCAATAACAAGATATCCGTTTTTAAATACAGATCGCTGTATTCGCCTAGTGCTCGAACGAAGAATCGCCTCCAGATGGTCTCGGCGTGCACGTAATCACTCTCGAATACAGTGTCACCGGTCAAAGATCTGTAAAATGATTCACGCGTTGGTGAAAATGTATCTTCCAATCTGTCAACGCAGTCAATGTATTTGTATGGAAAGACACCTTTTCGCGTCAATAACTCAAAATCATGATCAGATAATGCGGAAAATTTGGAACGTAAAATTTTAAGTTTGTCCTTATTTAAAAAAGATGCCAATTTGTCGAGACTGGTTGAAAAAAATTTGTATGAATCGATGAAACGCAATTTAATAACACTTCGCGAATCTGATCTTTCGGCGGTATTTTTAACGTGTTTCTTGAATGAAATATACTTTTCTTTCATTATCGGTAGTACGTCGATTTTTCCTTTGAACGCAATAGCTATTTCTTTTACAATAAAATATGTCATAACCGGATAAATTGTGAAAAACTATTGGAATGCAATAAGAGTCTTTATAATTTTAATTGCAATTTGAATGCGCGGGATTTTTGTACCGCCCAGTAAGATGGCAATGATCGCGTACTCGCACGTCGTCCAGCGCGAATGGTTTTTCGCAAATGTGGCATTGTGTCGCGCTGCGAAATGCCGCCCACTGTTCGTTCGAAAGAGTTACCATGGGAACATTCGTGGATATGATACCTTTTACGCGATGTGCTAAATTTATAAGTTTTTTAATGAACCATGCGATACAATCGCATGGTTCATTAAAAACCGGTATTACGGCGAGAATGATACGCGGACAATGTTTAGTCGTACGCGCAATGTATATAATAAACTATGCTAAATACTTAATGATGATGATAGTTCTTTTTTTTCTTCCATTTTCTTCAAAACGCACTCCAAATCGGCGTATACAACAAAAGGAAGTCGCTCTTTCCTGTTGTAGTTTCCAAAGCTGAGCCATTTGTCGTTTTCGCTCGGTAATCGAACAGTGCACTTGTTCATTTGTCGGCAGTCAACCGTATGCGACTGCAATTTATCTTCCGATCCAAAGTAATGTAAACATCTGTAAAAGAAAAAAAAATAATTAATTTTTCTTTCGTATATATCTAATAAAAAGAAAATTCAATATATAAAATATATAAAATATACGTACCGATCGCAAATATATTTCCTGTGATCTTTCTTGCTCAATTGCGAGCTCACGAGGCGGGAAAGATTTTTAATCCACGCAAAACGTCTGACGTCTTGTGAATCTTGCATGTATAGCAAATTGATGTGTCTGTCCTTTTTTAACTCACTTAGACGTATCGGAACAATGTTTTTTTCCTCAATACTATATATATTTATTGAAATGTCTTTATGAAGTTCAAATTTTTTAATTTGATTAATAGTCACTAAAAATTCAATGTTCTGAAGATTTAGCACTGTCGTCTAATGCGGGTACGACAATTCTAGATTCACTTTCAATTTAGGTGGATGCAGAGCAGCGACCACTGACCACGCAAAACACGTTTTGTCTTTAGACAGTACATTAATTACCCCTCTTTTCATAATTATTTCTTGCGGTAATTTTATGTGACATCCCGCGCGCATTAGATTATACTTGTTTATATTTACAATCAAATCGAGTAATCGCGACAAAGCCCACCCATTGTCGCGTTCTTGAAAATCTTCGAGCGAGGCAAGGGTGGGTTCGATAACGCGCCACTCGTTCCACTCGTGTAGATTGGACGTGCGAAATAGTTCAGAGTTTCTCGTATTATACTCTGTAACGATACCGTTACCAGCCTCGCGGGCAGACCATGCGCCCGCACTATGAGGCATGGCGCCTGTGACACCCTAAACGCTCGCACCTATATATAGTGCGAACCTCATCAGAGGGACTGTCCAACCACGCGCCAAATCCCGTGAGTGAGAGAGCCGAGTATATAAGGCGGTTCGGCAAGCGTATCGTTACCAGTTCCTGATCCTGAGTTCTGACTGAAACAAGATCCGAAACCAAACTCCGCAAAAACCAGGCAACGGGTTACTCGTGGTTAAGCCGGGCATCCCGGTTGCTGGGACAGCGGACCCTCCATCCACGCTAAACCAGGCCACGGGCTTTTCGTGGTTATGCCGGGCTTCCCGATTGTTGGGGCAGCGTTAGGTCAAAAGAACACCGCGATCACGACCGATCGATTATACCGGGTGGTTAGACCATACCAGACTGACCGATTAGTTGTACCGGGTGGTTATATCCCACCGGACTGATCGATTCATTGTATCGGGTATTCTGTTCGACCGATCGATT
This sequence comes from Cataglyphis cursor, assembly GCA_039654345.1. NCBI lineage: Eukaryota > Metazoa > Arthropoda > Insecta > Hymenoptera > Formicidae > Cataglyphis > Cataglyphis cursor. The sequence continues at coordinate 9,020,688 of JBCEZX010000075.1, forward strand.
AAATACATACCCTGGGTGATACTATATCATTCCCGACCGACCGATTCGTTATACCGGGTTATTCCGTCACACCGACACTTCGGCTTTCCAGACCAACTGCTTGTACATCCCGCTTTCATAGATTGGTTACATTGATTTTTGTATATATATCGCATTAGCCTAGTTACTATTATAACATTCGCGCCTGTGAGACTTTAACACACTGCATGATCGGGCGAGCTAACTTGTATCGCACTGCTAAAGTTGTCTGCGCTTATTGCTTGTTTTGCTTTAACTGTATTATTTCCTTTATTAGCTTTAAATAAACTGTTTTGTTAAAATTATCGGAAGAGTGAATTTTCCCCTTTCTCCCGAATCCTGGAAACTGTCGAGCCTGATTCGTGGCGTACGGAAAAGGTAAACCATTACAACTTTTATTTGCGTGCTTATCACCTGTCACAAATTCACCATTAAACACAGTGTTTATTTTCACACTAAAATGTTTTTTTATCACGTTTTGCACATGTTCGAGCAAAATGTCTTTGACGTTTTTGAGAAATTGATGCGGTTTGATATAGTTTGTGTTAATCACCGCACCGGTCAATATGCGGTTTTCGAACGCGGTATCGATCTCTCGCCAAACGAGTCTTCCCGCGTTATTGTTACTTCTGTAATTACCACCACTAGGTATACTGTATTTGTAATCGAATCTTTATACCCTCAAGTCGCGCGATTCTGGCAACCAAAGATTGTCTGTTTCCGATCGAAAGTCGCGGACGCTTGACACGACTACATTCTTCGAGCTCATTGATAAATTCTTTGCAGCTCTGTTCCCACGCGAAATATTCACCTAGGGCAGTGACTTGACAGCTCCAACAGATCGCTTTTGATTTGCTCGGAATTTTTCATGTTTTTTGTTTTTTTTTTTACAGTGTGCAAATTGGGCACATATTACATGGAAAGATCTGATACAATGGATTCCTACAATTGGAGTAGTATCATCTATCCACTGCATCATGTAAATCAATCACATGCTTCCGAATTGCATACATGTATCCGAAATCAGTGTCTGATATAAATAGCAATCATGCACTAAGCACATACAGCTAAAGCACCTGCGGAATAACAAAAGTAAATGTAATGTAACTGTTACGTCCCCGCGTACTCCGGCTGTGTAAAGGGATGCAGAGCTCGAAATATTCTACTGAGACACGATCGCTTTTCGGATCGAACGAATCTTGCGATTCTTCCCGGGAATATCCGAGCAAGGGTTAATCGCGACTGGGAATCGAGGGGCGAGATTAAATTAGTTGTGACTGCGCACGTGTTCGGCGCGTCTATTTGAAAGTTCGGTGTTACTCGAAGGATTTTTCATAAAGCGAAACTCTGTGGAACAAAGAACGCGGCATAGAGTGTCTCCATGTCTCAGATAGAAGGGTGCGTCATAAAAGTGAAACTCTACGTTAAATAAAGGATGTGTTACAAAAGTAAAACTCTACATCAAACAAGGGATGTGTCGTGAGAGAAAAACTCTATGTTAAGCAAGGGTGAGTCACAAAAGCAAAAACTTTATGTGAAACAAAGGATGGGTCATAAAAGTGAAACTCGAAGGCGAGGGATGCGTCATAAAAGTGAAACTTTATAAGAAACAAAGGATGGGTCACGAAGTGAAATCGAGTCTCAGGAAAAAGGGTAGGTTATAAAAGTGAAATTCTAGCGAAACCATGTTTCTGAAATATTCCGGAGTAGTTCAACGTATTTTATCTATATTATATCTAAATAAAAATTAGGAGTCTGATATATATATATATATATATATATACAGGGTGTTCCGGAACAACCTTCCGTCCGTAAAATGACGTATTCCTGATACA